>CM074720.1:450050928-450308428 GCA_037306005.1 Rhinophrynus dorsalis | reverse complement strand
AACTTTCTTGCCAAAGCTTGCTTCAGCCAAAGCCAGAACGTCAACACGGTAGTGTTTGGCAAAGGTGTGAACAGACGACCAAGTGGCCGCCTTGCACAGCTGATCAGCAGAAGCCTGATTCTTATATGAACAGGAGGCCCCAACAGAGCTGGTGGAATGAGCTGTAACATGAAAGGAACAGGTTTCTTCCTGAGTTCATAGGCCTTGCGAATGGTAGACTTCATCAAAGATGCAATAGTCACCTTGGACACAGCCTTACCCGCCCTGGGAACCTCAAGGATGACAAAAAGTTAATCAGTCTGATGGACAGACTCAGTGTGGCGCGCACACAGAACTTCAGGCAGTGCACCACATCCAACAAGTGGAGATCCCTCTCCTTGTCAGATTTAGGGTTAGGGCAAAAGGAAGGCACAACAATCTCATGATTAACATGGAACTCAAAAACCACCTTAGTAAGAAATTCCTGGGAGGTAAGAAGAACCGCCTTGTCCTTGTGAAACACCGGGAAAAGCAGTTCAGAGACTCTACGAACAGAAATGATTGCCAAGAGAAAAGCCATCTTCCAGGTCAGGAGACGAAGAGCCAAGGGCTCGAAGGGAGGCCTCTGCAAAACCCCCAGAACAGATTAAGGTCCCACTGAGAAGTGGGATGCTTAAAGGCAGGGAAAGTATGGGTGACACCTTAAAAGAAAACCTTGATATCCGGAATAACGGCAATACGTCTCTGAAAAAACAGAGAGAGAGCTGAAGTCTGGACCTTCAAGGAACTCCGGCTAAGGCCGTTGTTCACTCCATCCTGTAAAAAAAAAGGACAGTCGGCAGATCAAACTCCTGTGAGGACAGATCCCTGTCCACACACCAAAAGTGGAAGATAGACTAAATCCCGTGGTAAGCTTTAGATGAAACAAGCTTCTGAGCCTGAATCATGGTGGCCACCACCTCAGGAGAAAATCTTTTCTTCCTCAAAAGAGGATTCAATCTCTAAGCCATCAAATCCAGAAGCTCTAAGTTCTACTTCCACAGGTAACCCTGCAGGAGGGGATCCGGTCTGCGTGGAAGCCAAAACGGTTTGCACATAGACAGGTCCAGTAGCTACGGAAACAAAGGTTGCCGGGGCCAGTAGGGAGCCACTAGGATGACCGAAGTCTTCTCCATTCGTAGCTTCCTCAGCACCCTGGGGAGCAGGGGAAGAGGAGGAAAATTGTAGGCTAGAGGAAACTGCAAAGGAATCGACAGTGCATCCATTGCTACAGCTAGAGAATCTGACCAACGGGAGCAAAACATCAGAACCTTCTTGTTGTGTCTGGTGGCCATCAGGTCTATCCATGGATGTCTCCAACTCTGAACAATGAGGTCGAACACCTCCTAGTGAAGCTCCCATTCTCCTTTGTCCATGGTGTGTTGACTTAATAAGTCGGCTAAGACATTGTCTATGCCTGGAATATGTACTGTGGAGATGGTAGGAACATGTTCTTAGGCCCAGGTTAAAATAGCCTTGACCTCCAACCAAGCAGCGAGACTTCTGGTGCCGCCTTGTTTGTTGATGTAAGCCATGGCTGTGGCGTTGTTGGACTGGACAGCCCTCGAGATGAGACAACCAGTACCTAAGAGCATGGGATATTGCCCAGAGTTCCAGAATGTTGATTGGTAGGAGACACTCCTCTGTTTACCAATGATCCTGGACATTCAGGTGACCCAGGAACGCTCCCCAACCTGAGGCATCCGTCCTCACCGTGGACCAGAATAGGATCACAAACAGTCTTCCCTTCCGCAGGTTGGAGAGATTTAGCCACCATGGAAGACTGAGCTCCACATACAAGGGAAGAGAAACTGACAGCTTCAGGAGACCCACTGGCGGGTGCGGTCCAGGGTTTGGCGAGTCATGCCGAAGTAGGTGGGTCTTAGATGCACCTATGGTCGCAAAAGTGGCCTTCAAAGTACCCTCTAGCTTCCATTCAGTTAAATCCTTGAGAGCAGAAGCATCCACCATAGGCAAGGTCATGGATTTAGAAAGCCTAGAGATAGGGGCGTCAGCCTTTGGAGGAAGAGCCCATTAAGCCAAGGCCGCCTCTGAGAAGGGGTACAATTTAGCAAAACTCTTAGGCAGAGAGACATTTGTCAGGGGTCTTCCACTCATCTAGAACAACCTGGTCAAGAGTGGGGTTAGGTGGAAAGACTGTACCCTGCTTCTTGCACCTTTGAAAGGCGTCAGAAGTAGATTGGGTTTCGTCAGAGACCACCAGAATATTTAAGGTATCCAAGACAGCCTTAATGAGACCCTGAGCAGGAGGGCTCAGGGTCAGCCTCAAAGGGGTCCCCAAAAAAATGAGAATAAGCTTCTTCAGAGCATTCACCCTCACCAGAATCCACCAATAGCTCCTCATCAGAGGAATCTGACACATAAGGTATACCATGAGGTTTAGGGGCCGCAGATCTGAATAATGCCGGGGGCTTCCAGGACTGAAGGACCCCATGAAGGTGCAATGGAAACTGCATCAAGGTAGACTTTAAGTCCTGCACTCAGGACGGCTCTTGATCATGGCTGGAGGGCCCTGGCAGAGACGCAGGGGCTGCAGTACATGAATGGCATAAATGACCTAAGTATTCTCTAGGGAGCCCTGATTGACATGAGAACAGTGAGTAAGTCTTAGGTTTAGTCCCAGTCCCCAACAGGTCTGACATCCTGACAGGAGACAAAGTGTCTAAAGTATAAGGAAGAACCCAATACTGTGTCCTCGATTAATCACCCCAGAAAGAGCGAAAAGTACACTTATCTGGCAAGCGAAGGGTTAACCTGAGGAGGAGAGTGGAAGGATCCAAACCCTGTGTAGGATACTCCTAAGAGGAAAGAAAGAAAATGGCGACTGAACTGTAAGCCAATCAGAAAAGAGCCTGCGAAACGGGTGTTTATGGGAAAGATAGCTTCCTCACAGAGTACCATAAAAACAGAGCACACATCCCCCAAGCCACTGAGGATGTGCACCGTAGTGTAGGGCAAGGGCAGACAAGAAGAATGAGCCATCTCTGAACTGGTACGTTGCGCGGTTGCAGAGATATGTTCCAAAAGAAACTGTCCCAAAGAGATCAATGGAGCATTGCGGCTATACGGTAAAGTGCGTCTTAAAGGCAAGGAATTCAAATAAACAAAATTTTTCAAATGTGTCCTAAAAGTTGTAAAACACATAGGGAACAACTGAACAACAGTAGAAAACACTGGACCCCAAGGGAAATGTGTGACAAACGTCCCCCAAAGCACTTAACATGGCAAGAAAGGGGTTAGTGTACCATAGAAAACCCAAAATGCTCCAAGGACTCTAAACAGACATGAAGATAAAACCCAAATGAGTGCAGGAGTATACAAGTAGGAACTCCTAAAGGAGACCCCTGTGTGGAGGGGAAAAGTGGGACAAGTGGACCATGGCACTCAAAGGGTTGCTCACCTTTTCTGCAGGTCTTCAGCCTTCAGATTACCATTGAGAAAAGGAAGAAGCCTCAATGGGCTTCTCCAAGGGAAAAGACATAGCACGCAAGGTTTTTCCCCCAGAGCTGGAAGGTCCACAAACTGCTCCTGTTAACTGAGCAATCCACCACTGGGAAATCAGTAATGGTAATCCGCCTAATGGGGGATTTCTACACCCCATGTCTAACAAGAAAATAATAAAAAAAAAAACTAAAAACTAAGCAGAACTGTTCTCTGTGACTCTCTGTTAAAGGAACAACTAACTGGAAGGTGACTAGCTAGTCTCCAGCTAAGGAGGAGAGGAAAGTTCCACACTGCATTCTTTCCAAGAATTGTTCCTACCTACTTAAAGGGGCTGTCGCCTTCCCGGAGTTACCTGTTAGCTATATTGGACGACAGAGGAACCACTTTCTTGGTGAATGAGATGGTTTGCTTAACTTCTCTTGTATCCTCAGCTACATATTAAGTATGTATAAGTGTATGTATTTATCTTCCACAAAGACAATACTATCAGCTTCTGCAGCCCTACTCGACTGCCTAACATGCAGAGAAAGCAGCAAAGAAATAAAACCACCACTCACAAGAGTCAACCAGGAACTGGTAATGTGAGGAAGGTAGCCTTATATTTGCTGGCTGCACATGTGCATGATTCTTCCTGAATTCAATAGGCATAGACTTTTGACCTTAAGATTACAAACATATGACCAATTTTCCTTCCTGAGAGGACTTCACAGTAAAGAAGAAACATCTTTCCTCAGAAATTCCTGTAGGAAGAAAGGGTGAAATTTACTTTCCGATATTTCATTTTCTTCTGTAGCCTGCCACAGCAGTGTATAATAGCACTATGCAAGGATGCCAGCACCTCAACACTGTAGTGTTTAGAGAAGGTGTGCACAGACGACAAAATGGCAGCCTTGCGCAACTGATCAGCTGACGCTTGATTCTTGTAAGTCCAAGATGCCCCAATGGATCTAGCGGAATGAGCCGAAACCCTAAATGGAACAGACTTCTTCCACAGTTTGTAAGCCTTACGAATAGTAGACTTGATCCAAGACACTATGGTCACCTTGGATGTCGGTCTCCCTGCCCTGGGACCCTTAGGAATGACAAACAGGGCATCAGACTGGTGAACAGACTCAGTGTGGTGCACATAGAATTTGAGACAGTGCACCACATCCAGCAAGTGAAGATCCCTCTCCTTGTCGGATGTAGGGTCAGGACAGAAAGAGGGCACCATGATTTCCTGATTAATGTGGAATTCAAAGACCACCTTCGGAAGAAACTTCTGAGAAATGAGAACTGCCTTGTCTTTGTGAAACACCAAAAAAGAGTGGTTTACAAGACAGGGCATGCAACTCCGCGACACAGTGAACAGACACAATCGCCAGGAGAAAGGCCATTTTCCAAGTCAGCAGACGCAGAGGAATAGTAGCCACTGACTCAAATGGAGGGCTCTGAAGGATGACCAAGACCAACTTAAGATTGCACTGAGGAGTAGAATGTCGAGAGGCAGGGAGAGTATGAGCAACGCACTGAAAGAACACCTTAATGTCTGGAATGATGGCGATGCTTCTCTGAAAGAAAACAGAGAGAGCAGAAGTCTGAACCTTAAGGGAACTTAAGCTGAGGCCCTTGTCCATGCCATCCTGTAGGAAGGCCAGGACTGTTGGCAGATCAGATTCCTGGGAAAGATCCTTATCGGCGCACCAGAAGAGGAAGGAAGACCAGACTCCATGGTATGCCTTAGAGGAAACAGGTTTGCGGGCACTAAGCATAGTGGCCACCACACCCGAAGAAAAACCCTTCTTCTTCAGTACTGAGGATTCAATTTTAAGGCCGTCAAACCCAGACGGTCCACATCCTTCTTCCAACAGGCACCCCTGCAGAAGAAGATCCAGACAGCGGGGAAGACGAAAGGGCTCCTCCACGGAGAGATCCAGAAGCTCCAGAAACCAAGCTTGACAAGGCCAGTACGGCGCAACCAAAACGACCGGAGAGCCCTCCAGATGCAGTTTCCGCAACACCCTGTGTAGCATGGGAATGGGAGGAAAGATGTACGCCAGAGGGAAGTGCCATGGGATCAACAGGGCATCCACTGCTAAAGCTAGAGGGTCCCCCTCCAGCAAGAGCAGAACAGAACCTTCTGACTGTGCCTTGTCACCATCAGATCGATGCAAGGAAGTCCCCCTTCTGAACAATGAGGTTGAACACTTCTTGATTCAGTTCCCACTTTCCGCTGTCTACTGTGTGTTAACTTAGGAAGTCTGCCAGGAAGTTCTCTACGCCAGGAATATGAACTGCTGATATGGCAGGAACATGTCCTTCTGCCCAGGTTAAAACAGCTTTGACCTCCAACCAAGCTGAGGGACTTCTTGTGCCGCCTTGCTTGTTGATATAAGCCACGGCTGTGGCATTGTTGGACTGGACTCTGACTGGGCATCCCTCCAGGAGGCACGTCCAGTGGAGAAGAGCATGAAATATCGCTTGAAGCTCATTGATGGGAACGAGAGATTCCTCCGGAGACCATTAACTCTGGGCATTGCTGTGACCCAGGACAGTTCCCCAGCCGGAGAAGCTGGCATCCGTCGTCATGGTAGTCCAGAAGGATATTAAGAAAGGACTACCCTTCCGCAGATTGGAGAGGTTAAGCTACCACGACAGACTCAGCTTCATGCGAAGGTGAAGAGACACAGACATCTTCATTAGATCAGGCTGACCCCTGCACACATGGATCACAAACCTCTGAAGTTCCCTGGTGTGAGCCATGGCAAACAGAACCACTTCTATGGTGGAAATGAACTTCCCCACTAGGGAGGTCAGCTTTTTGGACATAACTAAATTGTGAGCCAGAACAGCAGACACCTTGTGGACGATCTGGTGAGCCACCTAGTCCGTAAAAAACACCATGTCCTGTTTGGTGTCGAAGAGGAGACCGAGGAAGACTAGTCTCTGAGATGGTACAAGGTCCGACTTATCCATGGTGAGGATCCATCCGTGATGGGTGAGTGCATGAATGCAGTCCTTGATCTGCTGATGGAGTTCCAGAAAGGGGGCCTTCAGAAGCAAGTTGTCCATGTATGGAGTGACTCTGATGCCGTCCCGGTGTAGGACAGCCACTAATGCAGCGAGGACGAGATTGAAGACCTGGGGAGCTGTAGTCAGACTAAAGGGAAGAGCAGGAAACTGAAAATGCCCTTGGTTGCAAGCAAACCTGAGATACTGCCAGCTCTCTGGATGAATGGCAATATGCAGGTATGCATTCTGAAGATCCAGAGAAGTGAGAAATTCCCAAGGAGTTAAGGCCGCGATCACAGTCATCAAGGACCGGTGATAGTGAGTCTTGATCACAAAGGAATTAAGGTCCAAAATTGGACAACAGCTGCCATCTTTCTTTGAGACCACAAACAGGTTGTAGTAAAAACACGAACCTATTTCCAGTACTGGAACTGGTTCCAGAACCTCCTTGTCCAAAAGGGTCTGGATGGCGCCATGGAACAGACAGCGCTTCTCCTCTCCCTGAGGAGTGTGAGAAGGAAAAAACCTGAGTGGGGGAAGATAGGCAAAAGGGATCCTGTACCCTTCTGACACAACCTGCTAAACCCATGGATCCGCCAGAGGTGTGCCCTTAAAAGGTAACGAAAGCAAGGCTTTTTTAGAGATAGTGTCTGCAGACCAGATCTTGAGCCAAACAGCCCGTCTGGCTACCACAAACATGGTAGAAAGTCTAGCCACCAAGCAGATGGTGTCAAATATAGCAGCAGAAACATAATGCTGAACCTCAGAGACGTTGGCAAGGAGCCGCAACATATCACCAGTAGGAGCTCCCTGACGGACAGCCACAGTCAGCTGTTCAGTCCAAACTGCAATGGCCCCGTTCACCAAAGCAGTGTCGAACTACAGACGCAATGAAATACCAGCCATAGCAAAGATGGTCTTCAGGGATGTCTCAAGCTTCCTGTCAGTCCAGTTCTGGAGGACAGAGGGAAAGCAGTGGACTTAGAAAGTGTAGAGACTGGAGTGTCCACATTGGGTGGATGAGTCCACTGAGCTAATGCCGCTTCAGAAAAAGGGGTATAACTTAGCAAACTTCTTAGATACAGAAGGCATCTTGTCAGGAGCTTTCCACTCGTCAGACACAAGACGTTCAAAAGAGGGGGTAGGTGGAAAACAGGTAGACTGCTTCTTAGGTTCCTGAAAAACATCAGAGGAGTCCATAGGAGCTTCTGGAACCAAGGTGATGTTTAGCGTGTTTAACACTGCGATGATCAGGCCCTCAGCTGAGGTGTTAGGATCAGCTTCAAAAGGGTCTCCAAAGAATTGGAAGAGACCACCGCAGAACATTCCAACCTCATCAAAATCCACCAACAGTTCCTCTACAGAGGAGTCAGATACATCAGCTATGCCCTGCGGTTTTGGTAGGGAAGACCTGATAGGAGTAGGGGCTGCCAGGACTGGAAGTCCCCCTGCAACTGGGATGGAAAGAGTTGCAAGGTAGACCTTAGGTCTCTAATAGTGGCCTTAAACTCCTGCATCCACAGTGGCTCTAAAGCATGGCTGGAGGTTCCTGGGGGAGAATCAGGGGAAGCAGTGCATGCTGGGCATAAATGACCTGAGTATTCTCTAGATAATCCTGATAGACATGGAGAAGTGCGCAGAGGGGAACACAGACACCCCAGTATCATTAGTCTTAGGTCTAGCCCCAAATTCCAACAGAGTTGACATCCTCACAGTGTCAAAACGTCCAAAGTATAAGGAAACAACCAAATAGTGTGCAAGGTTAAAATTTCCCCACCCCAAATCGCTAACTTGCACTTATCTGGCAGGCGAAGGGTTAATCTGCTGAGGAGAGAAGGAGAGTCCAAGCCCTGCATAGGATACTCGTGAAGGGAAAGCAGAAAATGGCTGCCGCAACGGGAGCCAATCAGAAACAAGCGTATGAAGAACGCACTCATGGGAAATGTAGTTTTCCCTAATAAAGTACCCCAACAGTGCCCAAGGCCCCTGAACCCCCCCAAAACACTGGCCAGATGATAAATCAAGGGCAGACAAACAAAATGAGCAGTCTCTGATGTCGCTACGTTGAGCAGTTGAGGAGATATGTCCCAAACTGTATAGTCCCATAGAGATGAATGGAGCATGGCATCTATGCGGTAAAGCGCGTGGAACTCAAATTTGTAAATTTTTACAGTGAGGTAAAAAAAAAAAAAAAAAAAAAAAAAAAAAAAAGTTGTAAAAAGTATCACAAAACATTTCAAAAAGCAATAAAACACTATACCGTGAAGGGAAAGTGCTAAAACCCCCTAAAAGATGCCAAATCAGCAAAGGGTTAAACTACCACAGAAACTCTGCTCCAAACCTCCAACAGACATACAGATAAACCCAATGAATGCAGGAGTATGTATTAGGAACTCCAAAGGAGACCCCTATGTGGAAGCAAGCGTGGGACAAGTGGACCTCAGAACAAAGGGTTGCTCACCTTTTTAGCAGGTCTTCTGTCTTCAGATTACCATTGGTAAAGAAGAAGCCTCGGTGGACATCTCCAAGGGAAAGCACATGCTAAACAAGATTTTCCACCCAGGGCTGAGAAGTCCACCATAGCACATGGAAACTGAGCTATCCACTAGGGAATATCATTAATGGTAATCCACCTAATGGTGGTATTCCATATCTAACAGAAAACAAATAAGCTAAAACTATAGCAAAACTGTTCTCTTTCCTTGTATCTTCATCAAGGAACACATCTTAATGGATACATGCAGCTAAGGAGAGGAGGAATTGTTCCTGCCTACTTAAAGGTTCGGTCACCAATATTGCATGACAGAGAAGAGAGGATTTTAGTCTTACCTGTTAAATCCTTTTCTCTTAGTCCATACAGGTTACTGGTAACTCTGGGAGGCGATCCACCCCTTTAAGTAGGCAGGAACATTTCTCTAAATGTATGCAGGGGGTGGAGCCTCCCCTCCCTCCTCAGCTGCATCCCAGTCAGCTAACTCCAGAATGATTTAACACACTAATAACTGACCAGAAATAGGAGAGAAGACGACTCCTGTGAGAATGCCCCGAAGGATTCCCACGTACTATCACAGGAGAGCCAAGCATGGTCTCTTGACAGGGTGGGAGACCAGTAACCTGTATGGACTAAGAGAAAAGGATTTAACAGGTAAGACTAAAATCCTCTTTTCTCCGTCGTCCAATACAGGTTACTGGTAACTCTGGGATGTCCAACCATTGAGTTCCCCAGAGGTGGGAAGAAGGCAAGGACCAAGCGCAAGGCCCCCAAAGTCAGCAGTGCAGCTATGAATCAACAGGTCAGAGAGAGCCCAACAAAACTGAAGTGTCAACAGACACCAACTAGGGGTAAAAACACCCCAGGAACTGTAACACAGCACTCTGAACTAGAGCCAACAGGGCTCAACAGTAAAGGAAGCACAAAGAACCTGAGAAGAAGAAGATCCTAGACAGGCAAAACTGCCTCCAGGACCTTCCTCCCGAAGCTGGCATCAGCCGAGGCCAGCACATCCACACGGTAGTGCTTCGAAAAGGTGTGCACAGAAGACCAAGTGGCCGCCCTGCACAACTGATCAGCAGACGCTTGATTCTTGTAGGCCCAAGAGGCCCCAAAGGACCTGGTGGAATGAGCTGTGACCCGCAAGGGAACATGCCTATTCCTTAATTCGTAAGCCCTACGAATAGTGGACTTGATCCATGACGCGATAGTCATAGATGCAGGTCTCCCTGCCCTAGGACCCTCAGGAATGACGAACAGAACGTCAGACTTCCTGATAGATTCAGTGCGATGGACATAAAACTTTAGACAAAGCACCACATCCAACAAATGAAGATCCCTTTCCTTGTCAGAGGAGGGGTTAGGGCAGAAAGAGGGCACCACAATCTCCTGACTGATGTGAAAGGCAGAGACTACTTTAGGTAAGAACTCCTTAGAGGTGCGAAGCACAGCTTTATCCCTATGAAACACCAGATAAGGTGGTTTACAAGAAAGAGCTTGCAACTCCGCCACTCGGTGAACTGACACAATCGCCAGAAGGAAAGCCATCTTCCACGTCAAAAGACGTTAAGGAATAGTAGCCAAAGACTTAAAGGGAGGACGCTGGAGAACTCCCAAAACCAAATTAATGTCCCACTGAGGAGCCAGACTCCGAAAGGCAGGACGCACATGAGCAACGCCTTGGAAGAAAACCTTGATGTCAGGAAGGACAGGAATGCGCTCCTGGAAAAAGACAGAGCGCCGAAGTCTGAACCTTAAGAGAACTCAGACTGAGCCCCTTATCCACACCGTCCTGCAAAAAGGCCAGGACAGTGGGAAGATGAAAGTCATGAGACAGATCTCTGTCAGCACACCAAGACACAAATGTCAACCAGACACGGTGACAGATCTTGGAAGAAACAGGCTTACGAGCAGTTAGCATAGTAGACACCACAGCAGAAGAAAACCCTTTCTTCTTCAAAATCGAGGATTCAACCTCCAGGCCGCCAAATTAAGCCGATGAACATCCTCCTTCCACAGATAGCCCTGCAGAAGAAGATCTGGACGAGAGGGGAGTGGAAAGGGCTCCACCACGGATAGGGACAGAAGGTCCGGATACCAGGACTGACGAGGCCAATTTGGAGCGATCAGGATGACCGGACAACGTTCCACCTTCAACTTCTGAATCACCCTTATCAACAATGGAAGGGGAGGAAAGATGTAAGCCAGGTAGAATGCCCAGGGAATGGACACTGCGTCGGCAGCCAGGGTTAGCGAGTCTCTCCACCGGGAGCAGAACGTCGGAACCTTCCTGTTGTGCCTGGTTGCCATCAGATCCACTAGGGGTACTCCCCACTTCTGAGTTAGGAGCTGAAACACCTCCGGATGGAGTTCCCACTCTCTGCTGTCGACTGTGTGACGACTGAGGAAGTCTGTCATGACGTTGTCTAATCCTGGAATGTGCACTGTGGAAATGACCGGAACATGAACCTCCGCCCAGAACAGAATGGCCTTGACCTCTAACCAAGCGGCGAGACTTCTTGTCCCACCCTGCCTGTTGACGTAAGCCACGGTGGTGGCGTTGTCGGATTACACTCTGACCGGACAGCCCTCCAGCTGAGATTCCCAATGACGCAGAGCATGAAATATCGCTCGAAGTTCCAGAACGTTGATGGGAAGAAGAGACTCCTCCAAGGACCACTTCCCCTGAGCGCTGATGCAACCCAGGACAGCACCTCAACCCGAGAGGCTGGTGTCCGTCGTGACCTTGGTCCAGTAGGGAATCCGGGAGGATCTCCCCTTCAGGAGATTGGAAAGGTCCAACCACCACTCAACTCGACATGAGGAGGAAGAGAGATCGACAGCTTCTGATGATCCGGCTGGTCCCTGCATGTCTTTATCACAAATCTTTGAAGTTCCCTGGTGTATTCCATGGCAAATGGAACCACCTCTATCGTAGAGATGAACTTCCCCACCAGAGAAGACAACTTCGGAACTGGGATCTGATCGCGGGCAAGGATCTTGGAGACCCTTTGAGCAATCTGATGAGCTACCTCCTCCACCATGCACCTCTGAGTGTCGAACAGAAGACCCAGGAAAATGAGCAGCTGGGACGGAACCAAGTCTGACTTGTCCAAATTCACAATCCAACCATGACGTGTGAGGACTTGAATGCAAGTCTGGACCTGCTGATGAAGGTCCGCAGACACAGCCTTCAAAAGCAAGTGGTCCATGTATGGAGTCATTCTGATGCCGTCACGATGGAGGACAGATATCAAGGCCCCCAGAACCCGTTGGAAAACCTGGGGAGCTGTTGTCAGGCCAAATGGAAGAGCTGAAAACGACCTCTGGAGCAGGCAAACCTCAGATACTGCCTGCTCTCTAGATGAATTGGGATGTGAAGATACGCATCCTGAAGATCCAGAGAAGCAAGAAACTCCCCCGGAGACATGGCAGCGATCACTGTGCGCAGAGACTCCTGGCGATAGTGAGTCTTCACTACAAAGGAATTGAGATCCTTGAGGTCCAAAATAGGACGACTTCCACCGTCCTTCTTGGGCACCACAAAAAGGTTGTAATAAAATCCTGAACCTCTGTCCAAAGGAGGCACCGGTTCCCGGACATCTTTGTCCAAAAGAGCCTGAATAGCGTCTTCGAACAGACTGCTTCTCTCGACATCCTGAGGAGCGCGAGTGAGATGAAAGCAAAAGGGAGGAAGGGAAAAGAAATGGATCTTGTATCCCTCTGACACCACCTGTAAAACCCATGGGTCCGCCACTGAATCCTACCAAACCCCGCGAAAGAGGTGGAGACGACCACCCACAGCGGGATGCGGACCCGGGTTTGGAGAGTCATGACGAAGCACTCTTGGAGGTCTTGGGCTTTTTCTTACTATTCTTTACTCTTACCCCCTGTGGCCTCGCTAATTAGTTCCTTAAGCTCAGACCCAAACAAGGAAGTACCCTGAAAAGGCAAAGAAAGCAAAACTTTCTTGGAAGCAGTGTCAGCAGACCAAATCTTAAGCCAAAGCGCACGCCTGGCCACCACAGAAGTGGAGGCCCTTGCCATCATGCGGAAATGTAATTTCTCCAAAATAGGAGAGTCCTGACGGACCGCCATGGTGCGTTGCTCAGTCCAGACCGCAATGGCCCGGTTAACCCATGCCACAGCAAAGGCCAGACAAATAGCAGTGCCAATAGAGGCGAAAATAGACTTGAGGCAAACCTCTAGCTTTTTATCAGTCCAATCCTGTAACGCAGAAGCATCAGACACAGGTAAAGCAGTAGATTTAGACAGTCTAGATACGGGTGCGTCAAACCTTAGGGGGATGAACCCATTTAGCCAGTTCAGCCTCAGAAAAGGGATAAAGTTTAGCAAACTTTTTTGAGACTGAAGAGCACTTGTCTGGATTTTTCCAAGCATCAGAAACCAAACGGTCAAGAGTAGGGTTAGGAGGAAAACAAGTAATGGGTTTTGCCGGTTTCTGAAAAACATCAGAGGGATCAGAGGAAACCTCTTGACCCAAAGGAAGGTTGAGAGTGGTCAGTACAGCTCTAATTAAGCCCTCAGCAGAGGGTTCAGGATCACATTCAAAAGGATCCCCAACAGACCTGGAAGACTCAACAACTGTACCATCCTCAACATCAGAATCCTGCAACAATTCTTCCTCAGAAGAATCAGACACATCAGGTGCCCCCTGTGGTTTAGGCAGGGAGGTCCTGATAGTAGAGGGGGTCTGCCATAACTGCAGAGCCCCCTGTACCTGGGAAGTAAAGAGTTGAAGAGTGGACCTAAGGTCCCTAGTTGCAGCCTTAAACTCTTGTACCTAAGCTGGCTCGATAGCATGGCTGGAAGGCCCTGGGTTGCTGTCAGGACCTTCTGAGCACGCTGGGCATAAATGACCACAGAATTCCCTAGGCAGCCCTGAGTGACAGGAAGAGCAATATGCAATGTGGGAAACTGAGACCCCAGCCTCCTTAGTCTTAGGTCTAGCCCCTAGCTCCAGCGGTAGACATACTCACAGTGTCAAAATAACCCACTGATAATAAATCACCAAATTTAAGTGTGAGATTAAAGATTCACCCCAGAAACGTTAAAACTAAACTTATCTGGCAAGCGAAGGGTTAATCAACAGAGGGAGAGTCCGGTCCCTGCGTAGGATACTCGCTGAGAAAAGCTCACAAAATGGCTGCCGCGACGGGAGCCAATCAGAAAAGAGGCGCGAAACGAGCGCTCATGAGAAATGTAGTTTTCCCCAAAAAGTACCCCAAAGCAGTGCCCGAAGCCCCCCCAAGTCCCCCAACACACTTGAACTTGAAACCGGATGATAGAGCAAGGGCAGACAATAAAAATGAGCCCACTCTGAAGTTGCTGTGTGAAGCGGTTCCAGAGATACGTCCCAAAGAGTGTAAGCCCATAGAGAGTAAAGGAGCAATGGCGTCTATGCGGTACCTTAAAGGCGCGGTACTCAAATTTTAAGATTTTTAACCCAAGAGGTAAAAAGATTAAAAACATATAGGGAACACATGTACATCATAAAAAAACACTAACCCAATAAAGTAAGTGTTACAAAACCCCCATTAAACTAATCAAACCAGCAGACAAAGGGTTAAGGTGCCACATAGACTGCTCCAAAAACCTATAGACATACACATATATATATATACAAATATATATAAACACCCAATGAGTGCCGGAGTGCGCAATGAGAACTCCCAAATACAAGCCCAGTTAAGGGACACTGTGGGACAAGTGGACCTTCAGCACTAAAAGGGTGGCTCACCTTTCCTGCAGATCTTCTGTCTTCAGGTCACCATGTAAAGAAGATTACCTCAGTGGGTAATCCCCGGGGAGGCACTTGTTACCAAGATATTCCCCCTTCAGGGCTTAAGGTCCACCAAAATGCCCTGGACACTGAGCTAGCCACTTTGAAGAGGGCATTTGTCAGTCATGGTAACCCGCCTAATGGTGGTATTCCATATCTGACAGAAAAATAAAAAAGAAACTAAAACTAATGAGAGATGTTCTCCATCTGGTGTGTTCACACCCAGGAACAAATCATTCTGGAGTTAGCTGACTGGGATGCAGCTGAGGAGGTAGGGGAGGCTCCACCCCCCGCATACATTTAGAGAAATGTTCCTGCCTACTTAAAGGGGCGGATCGCCTCCCAGAGTTGCCAGTAACCTGTATTGGGTGACAGAGAAAATATTTTTGTGCTGGTTGCTCTTTTATCTCCTTTATTTCCCATTCTAACTTAAGGTCTTTAACAGAAAAATGGACTGGAAAAAACTGGGTAAATCTTATCACCAAGAAAAGCTGCCTCAAAGACAACTGGTCCTTTTTCGGTGTCCCTTTCATATTCTTGAGAATTGCTCCAGTTTGTCTAAGTTAAATGATCCTGATTATTTCATAATGTCACCTTCCTCTGCATAGGAATAATGCAAGAGCAGGCTTTGAAGGCTCGCCTGTTCCTGCACATGCTCAAATCTTGTAGAGGTACCTTCTTCATGGTCTTCTATGTGTAGTGTTTTTAAGATTAGATTAGAATTTTTTTTTTTTTTTGCATGGCTGTAAAATTGCATGGTGTATTTCATCCAAGAGAAAAAAAAAAAAAAAAAAAATCAGATTTTTTTTTTTACCAAGGCATGTCCTGTCCCGCTGCCTTTGAGACAATCAGAGTGGTACAGGGTTAGCAGACGATTTTCCTAACCAGAAGGTGGTTTAGTGGCATAAGCTTAACACAAAAATACCAAAAACAAAACCTCAAACTACCAACTTTATTATGAATTTAGTAAAAAAAAACAAAAAAAAACCCTAGCACTTAACATGATGGCTGAAGTCGTCTTAAAAAGTCAGACAAGTTTGTATTCCACTGCTGGAACGCAACAGCCCTACACCATAAAAGTGCACAAAACAGACTCCTACCTGCGGTCAAAATTCAGAAGCCAGGCATTCTTTATACTGTCTTGAAGGTACAAACACGCTTGAGAAGCGAAAGATAGCATGCGTTCCACACATGGAAAGCAAGAGCAAATCATCCTCAATAATTTTTTCTACTGCGGTGAAGCCAGCTTCCGGTCCTTGGACCTCAATGCGAAAGAGGTAGGCAGGACTAAGATGACTACTCCATCCCCTGGCAAACATATGATGTGTTGACCCAGGGGCTTCAGGAAATCCAGGCCCCTGGATGGGCGAGACTGAATGCAGCCATAATACGAAGTTGAAGATGGCAAAAAGTAGACTAAAACAAAAGAAAATTATCTTAAACAGAAAAAGGGTTGCTGATAACAGCCTCTCTTTCTCCAGCTAGCAGGACCAAAAGACTCTTGGCTATTTCCCAGAGGCCTCCTCAAATTTCACATTACACACTGCCGAGAATAGGATATAGAAGAAAAACCATTTTTGCCTATCCCCAGTCTTGTGGATTGGACTTAAAGGGATAGTAATGTTTCATAATAAAAGCAGCTCTAATTAATCATCATAGTATTTGGACTTTGGAGAGTGTTATTTCAGTTCTGTCAGAGTTCTAGTTCAGGAGTAATTCAATGACAAAGTGTCCCCCTTCCGCCCCTTTTACTGATGTAACACTCTTCAGCCAAAGCAGAAGGGAGGTGCCCAGGTAGATTGCACAGAGGGACAATCTTCAATTAAGATAAGGGAAAAACCTGAACAGCTTGTCAAGGGGGGCAGGGCTTTCATTGTTCTAATAGGAAGAAGAGTGTCCCCTGCTGTTATCTGTCCAGTCTATGGACTGCATTCCACATCTGAGAAGAGATGGCTTACACTAGGCAAAAGGGGCGGGGAGGGGAAACTTTGGTTGTGAATATCTCTTAAACCATAAAGGTTTGAGAGATAAGACTTATATCATTATTAATGGTTTTTAAGGCCTACAAAATAAAATAAAGTTAAAACGAAGTATTACTATCCCTTTAATTGCTGTGTTGCATACGGGATTTTCTCACCGCTGTGGGGATTATGGAATAGGGCTCATTATTTAGTATTCAAAATGGAAAGTCATAGATCCTTATGGTCAAAAGAAATTGTGAGGAATTCTGTGTCAACCCAGCTGAACCATAGATGACAAATACTAATTCCCAGCATCACATTGATTTTCCTGGGGCTTTAAACCCCTTAGATGTTGAAAATGTCCCCAACACATTGCAGACAAATGCCCTGGCAACTTCTGTAACATCTGAAGAGCGAAAACCCCCATTTAAATCAATGGGGATTTTTATTTGCCACCTATAATGTCTGATTTGACATAAAATTATCCCCATTTTTTTAATTCACATAGGGCCCATAGTCATCAAAGCATAGTATTGCAGGATGTCATTTCAGAGATGCATGGCTGTAAACATTACATTGTGACCTGAAACCAATAAACCACCAAAGACAACAGGATCTTTCAAATTCAGAATGAAAAATAAGTTTTAGGAGACTTTCTTTTTCTTTGTTATTTCTTGCACAAATTACATTCGGCATTGCATACAAAAAACAAACAACTTATTTCCTGACAAACTGTACACATAGAAATATTTCTTCTTCTCTATACCTCCCCACGTGTTGAGGACGGGCAAGGACAGGAGGTGAGACTGCATGGACTGTAACCTTGGTGAGATAGAATAGTAAAATGGAAAACAAATATATTGATTCTCCTTGTTCTTCAGATAGGATTCAGTCTTCATAACGTAGACAAAGAACGCTTCCAGTGCCTCAGTTTTTGTACATGAGCCGCAAACTAAACTCCTTTATAAAATGGATACTGCAGCAGAGTCCCTGTCAAAAGTCCCAATAAATTTGGTCCAATATGGACTTGGAAACAGGGCAGAAGAGAAAGTTTGACCTTTAAAGGTTTCCTACCGACTCCTCCCACCTCCACTACTGCCCCTAGGACCTCCTCTCCATGACTGGCTGGAGTTCATGCTGCTGTTTGTACCAGAGCCCCCTCTGCCCCAGCTTCCTGAGCCTCGTCCCCCCCTAGATGAGCTCTCGTCCTGTTCTTGGGATCTGGAGCGGCTTGGTCTTTGCGACCTGGATGATGAGGCTGAGCTCTCACGACCTTTGGAGCAAAAAGAAATGGAGAGATTATTAACAGATCCCATACATTTCATTGCATGTCTGTACATCTGCAAATTTAAAATGCAACATTACAGATAATTTGTAATCTGGAAATATTGTTGTATTTAGCAAGGGCATTTAAATAAAAATAAAAAAAATAAATAAAAAATCTGTAAACAGTTTTCACTTAATAGGCAATTAATATGAAAATCTGTTAAAGCTCATACTTTTTCTAATTAATCACGGCTACCCTCGACTCCAGGAGTAGAATAAATTATAAACTTACAGCCCTCAGTATACACACCTCCCCTTCAAACTTCTTTTCCCAACACCTCAAAAGTTGAAAGCGCCTGTGGCAGCCTTATTCCTACTGGCTGTGCAACTGAGTGCAATGACACTGCAGCCAATACTAGCAGTGAACGGCCTCTTTTGAACCAGCTCTGGAGCACAAACTCAAGGAAAGTGGTGGGGTGCTGTTCAATGAGGGCTTTAAGCTTGTTGTGTTGCTCCTAACAGATAACTAGATATAGACTAAGCTTTAAAATTTTTACCCATGTTAATTGCACTTTAAAATGCACATTTATGGACATACCAAATAACATTAGCCTTTTAAATCAGGAAACTAAAAGAAATTGATATGTATTAAACCTCAAATATGAGAATATTGTCTAGGCTGTTTGTGACATAAAATGACTATATAGTCAAAGGAACCATAAACTATTTTAATTGCAAAATATGTGCACAGCAAATGCCTGAGCACCAGAGAATTGATGCTGGACTACAATTCCCATTATCCTCAGCCAGCAGTTTGTCATGCTAGAAATTGCAGTCCAACAACTGTGGTGGTCCTACATGTTGCCCATCCCCCCTATTTCATGTTGCCACATTACAGTTTCTCTACAGTTCTCTTGCTAGTCTCACCTTTTCCAGTATCCTCAGCCGGCCCACTTGATATTTCCATGTCCCTCTGGTCAGGAGTCCCAGGCCCATCATGCCACGGCCTCTTGCGTGGTGGCAGCGAAGCCATATCCATGCCCTGCAATGAGGAAGAACGCTCTCTGCTGGCTGGAGAATGACTATCTGGGGTAGGAATGTCTCTGTGAGGGCTGTCTGGGAAGTGGTCAGGTCCTGAAAGAAAAAGATGGTCACAAATGAGGAGACAGAAGAGACACAGACAAATAAAATGGGGAGAAAAAGAAGAGAAAGGGATGGTGGATGATATGTAGATGGAATACATTGCAAAGAATCAAATAATCACATTCAACTGATATCAAAGTTGTTTTATAACACACCACATGAGGGATGGGCAATGTGAATCCCTCTACCTGCTGCCAGTCTACAGCAGTCGCTGGACCATTGACAAGAGGACTTGTAAAGTGCTTTCATGGTTAGGCCTTGAAATTGAATTGGGCTTTAGGGGAAGTGTGTTTTGGAGATAGAAAATCCACTTCAATGGGGCATCAACTTTTAAGTTCACATCCTGCCTCCTCCTCAGCTCCCTCAACTGCAGCATGAGATACATATAGCTGCAGCCCGGGGTGATGTGGCACTCACGCCTAGTTAAAGGTCTCACTTGGTACATTTGGACTGAGCTGAAAGAGAAGTAGGCAGATAGAAACTTCAAACATGATTCCCTATCAGAGCGGATTTTTTACTCTAAACATTTCAGAAATAGGAAACGGGGGAGGAGGTGGTGGCTATCTTTCTTTTCTCATCTCCCAGCTCTCTTACTTATCACTCTTGAGCTTTTCTCCCCCTGGTTCTCTTACAGCCCCCCCCAAACAGCTCCTTCTTCCCCTATTACTACATTTCTTCCTTGCCTCTGTGGTGCAGTTAGTTTACTGCAGAATTACTCTAGAGCTTTAGAATACATATATAAGCTTGACATTCAATTATAAGTACTGTGTTTTGCTATATTTCAATCTGTAAGCTCTGTGATATTACTAGTGTAGCTCCATTTCAATTGTAAGCTTTATGGTATGACTAGTGTTGCTATATTTCACCTGTTAGCGCTGTGGAATGACTAGCGTAGCTATATTTAAAATGTAAGCCCTGGCATTCTCATGTGTTGTATCTCAATGTTTAAGCTCTGTGGAATCACGAGTATAGCTCTATTTCGATTGTGAACTCTGTGAAATGACTAGTGTTACTCAGTTTCAACTGTAACTCTATGGTATCATTAGTGTAGCTCCATCTCAGTTGTATGCTCTGAAGTATTACTAGTGCTAGCTTCAATTCAGTTGTAAACTTTGTGGCATGACTAGTGTACCTTCATTTCAATTGTAAACTCCACTGTCCCTCAATTTCAGTTGCAAGCTCTGTGGTATAACTAATGGTAGCCCCATTTCAGTTGGAAGCTCTATGGTATCACTAGTGGTAGGTCCATTTCATTTGTAAACTCTGTGCAAAATTAGTTCATAAGGATGAAGATACACTGGACATGATCGGACTTCATGCAGTTACCTACCTGCTTCTCTGCTTGCATCCCGGGATTGGTGGTTAGGTCCTCGCTCAGGACCGGAAAACTGCTCTGGAGTTGGAAGTAGTCCCTTTCTTACTTCTGCTTAAAAAAAATAAAAAATTGATATTAAATAGACCACCTTGCAGTCTCCTTGCCCTGGTAACTAAGAAATGTATGCATTCCACTCACCACTAGCCAACGGCAAGTGAAAATTTAGCCCTGGAGAGTAGAAATTCAGCCCTGGTTGGTATGTTATGGCTTGCAGTGGCGAGTAACTTTTCAGGTCTGGCTAGTAGCAAAGGACTTCAAATTCATAATACAGTAGTCCAGTTTAAGAAAATGCAATCAGCTATATTGAATCAGCTATCCAAGTGGTTAGTTGAAACTTGGGACTTTTTAAAACACTGTGAATAAAATTATGGATTTTACTTAACATGGACTACTGAACTATTGTGGTGTGTATTCTTTCCTTTGTTGCACTGCATGCTTTGAAGGGTCGGGAACACTCTTGGATCCTACACATAAGACACCCTTTGTGCCAGTATTTGAATGCTCTAATTGTAAGTTTCAAGTATTTTGTAAAAATAATGTGTGTATCCATCAGCATGTACGGACGGACCAAGCCCTCCCCAATTACATGGCACTGCACACAATCAACAATCGCAGGACAGATAACACCACAATACCAACTGTCCTGCATGCAAAATGCCTTCCAAATCTGCAAGATTAAGAGCAGCAATTAACTGCATTACACAGAAAGAAATACATAGAATACATTTATAAAACAGTGTATTTTAATAATGTCAAAAAGTTCATACATATTTACCGGTATAGTAATGGTATAAATCTTTTTTTTTTTAATGTGTTCTATAGCCTGAATCCTGTAAGGATCGGAGGGTTGTTCAACGTTTCATAATGCGTTGTAAAATCTACACCGGTCTGGTCCTTAAACCTTTGAATGCCAGGTGCATCAAACGCACTGCAACACTTCAATATTTTATTTAAAATATTTATTATTTATTTAACACTGCTGTCTGGACCAATTACTGAGAATTTTCAGTTGTAGTTCCCATGTAAGAAATAGAGCAAACAAGACTCCATCTGGAGTGGAAACTACAACGACACCTGATGAGATGACAGAATCTTGACTTCTGGCAGAAAAACTTGCTTGAAATTGAGCACCCAACCATGTGGGCTCCAGAATAGACACACAAGTCTGAATCTGAAGGTGCAGTGTCTCCCCTGAAATGGCCTTCATTCCCATGGAAGCCCATTTTGGAATGAGAAACAATGTGCTAAAGGGATTAGGAAAAACCCTGAATAGACAGAGTTTGATTTCCCCATGTGTCCCTTGGAATCTGACAACTCACAAAGTAGGAAAAGTAGCTGAAAGTAACATAGTAGATAAGGCTGAAAAAAGACATGCGTCCATCAAGTCCAGCCCATGCCAATAACACCCCTGTTGATCCAGAGGAAGGCAAAATAAAAAGCCCTCTGGAGCAATTTCCAATGTAGTTGTGTGTGTGTGTGTGTGTGTGTGTGTGTGTGTTTTTTTTTTTTAATGTAGTTGCATTATCTGCAAGCACAACATCCCGAGGCAAAGAATTCCATAGCCTTACTGCCCTTACTGTAAAGAATCCCTGCCTTTGTTTAAGTCGAAAGCACCTTTCCTCTAGTCTTAATGGATGACCTCTTGTTCTTAGCTCAGCTGTTTGCATAAATAATTAATTGGATAGTTCTTTGTATTGACCTTGAATGTATTTGTTAATGGTAATCATATCACCCCTTAGATGTCTCTTCTCTAATGTAAACAAACCCAGTTTGGCTAGTCTCTCTTTGTAACTCAGATCCTCCAATCCCTTTATCAGTTTTGTTGCACGTCTCTGCACCTTTTCCAGTTCAGTAATGTCTTTTTTTAGAACAGGCGCCCAAAACTGTACTCCATATTCTAGATGAGGCCTAACCAAGGATTTATACAGAGGTAGGATAATATTAGCATCCCTTGCTTCTACACCTCTTTTTATGCAGGCTAGTACTCTATTTGCTCTTGCAGCAGCTGAGTGACTCTGCACACTGCTGTGAAATCTGTTGTCTATCAGTACTCCTAAATCTTTCTCTAATGAGGATTTCCCAAGTTGTTTCCCATTTAGAGTATATGTAGTAGTAGAAGTATGAGAAATTTCACAGAAATACCTAAAAAAGCACATCTGATTACAAGGGGTGAAACTAAAACGGCAGATAAGAGAGACCAGCCTCTGTGTAGCCTATGCAATGAGGTAAGATGGCTGCCAAAGAGGAGTTTCTAGGGAATGTAGTTTACAATTGCATATGCAATTGTGCTCACATGACCATTTGATATATACACCTAGCAAAACGCAAGAAAATATAAATATAAGGATACTTGCTGTAATGGAAGGAGGAAGGCCAGTTATAACAATGCAATAGCAGCACAATACAGAAAGTGTTAAAAACCCTACTACATAAGTAGTTTCCTTTAGAAACATGGGACGCAATGGAAATGAGTAGGATTGAGTCCAAAATAGGTTAGTACACCGCATTTCAGTGAGTGCCATTTAACACTAGGGACCATAAGAGAAAAGACCATAGAACTCGAACTTACCAGTCTCCCATTTTTAAATACAGAACCTCAGAGAAGTTCAGCAGTGAGGCACAGACTTATAATAAAGTAAACCTGCAGAGGAAAATAGTCCAGAAATACATCTAACTGGTCAATCAAACTCCAGGGAAACAAGTTAATGGGAGGCCATCCCTACAGCCAAGTACAAATACAAAGTCTAAAAACCAAGAGAACATGCCAACTTGCCCTTTTCCTGAGGAAGGCCACTTGAAAACTGCAGGCAGGGGGGTAATGCTCGGAGGAAGAGGGGAGTTTCTGCCTGAAAAGCCCTGTCTTTTTTGAAGTGCCCTGCCCACTGAAGGAGAGAACTTTACTCAATGCTTTCGGTGTTCCACACTTGCCGTAACAGAAGAGTACTTTTATGTATATTATATCAAACAAGAATGCTGCTCAGTTAAATACATGAGGACAAGGCTGACAATACAAGCCATCCCCCACTAGACCTAGGTGCCTGAAGTCTGTTCTCTGGTTCAAACCAACAATGCTGGACATAGATAGAAGCGCACCTAATGGGAAATTACATAGCCCATGCCTATCAGAATAAAACAAAAAGGAAGGCTAACAGAGAATCATTGTCCTTTATCCAGCTTGACAGAGGTCACTTTTAAAACTGATCAAGTCAAAGTGCTGATAAAGTGGATGAGGATGGAATCTCCACCTCAGAGAGCTTTTTTGATCAAGTGCACCATCCTCGCGGACGAGACTTACCACGTGGTTTCTGTGTTACACATAGGACATAAAAAAACCCAAAAACAAACATTTCTCTTAAAAGTAACTTGTTAACTTGTCTTAGCATAAGCTGTATAAACCTGTGCAGGGCTCTGCCTGAGTTATAGTGCAAGTTCAGGATGAATTTACACAGCTCACACAGAGATAGAGAGAGAGAGAGAGAGAGAGAGAGAGAGAGAGAGAGAGTGTGTGTGTGTGTGTGTGTGTGTGTGTGTGTGTGTGTGTGTGTGTGTGTATAGTGGTGTCAGGTGGGTAATAACACAGTATTGTTTAAACTGCACACAAGATCATTGAATGCAGTAATATAAAACAATAGTTACTATACCCTTTAAAAATCACAGCACTTATTAAGACTTTTTGGTGTGTATGTGGGGGGGAGTTAACAGAAAACCGATCCCTGGGCTGGAACTCAACTCTTAAGCATGTGGCTCACCTCTATGGGAACCCCGGCCACGTCCTCTGCCTCCTTCTCGACCTCTAAGAGACTCATCCCTGGAATCAAAGTTGTCATCAGGAATGAACTCCTCAGAACTGGAGAAACCCTCCCGTCCTCTGGAGCCATGACCCTCATGTCTCTGGGGACCAGTTCTGCGGAAACTGAAAAAGAAAATGTGAAAAAAAAAAAAAAAGACTATAAAAACCAGGAAGGCTGACATCTCCAAATAAATGCAATGGATTGGAATCCACAATCATCCAAAGCAAGGTTGGCCAGGTTCAGTCCTCAAGAGCCACCAACATGCCAGGATGTAGGGATTTCCCTGATTAAGCACAGGTGAGTTCAGCAGTGGCTCACTTATTATGACTGACTCATCTGTGCTTAACCCCTTAAAGACCCTTGACGGTCCTGGCACATCATGGGCTGGGGAGCTTTAAGGACCTATGACATGCCAGAACCGTCATGGAATTCAATGCTGCAAGCCGTTTGGGGAGCCATGAACCGGAAGCAGAAAAAACACCAAAAAAAAAAAAATGTCTGTGGTCCTTAAGTGCCGGCCAGGTAAGTGATTGGCCTGTCCTTAATGGGTTAATCAGGGAAATACTTACATCCTGGCCTGTTGGTGGCTCTTGAGGACTGAACTTACACAGCCCTGATCCAAAGAAATAAAAAGATCCATAGATGCAAATATGAAAGATAAAGGCCTGGAAACAAAGGGTATCACATTGCAATGGCGAGTAGAAAATGAGAAGTGTCAAAACAAAGCTTTTAATATATTGCTTCTGTCAAAATGGCACATTTAAAATGTCACCTCATTAAAAGTGTGCCTAACATTATGCCACAGAGCAACAGTATAATTAGGTTAGGGTAGCTTGGGGCTACACAATTATTAGGGTTTGGGAAGTGGATTTGGGCTGGGTTCTTTTTTTTTTTCTTGTTTGTTTTTTAGGGTGCTTAGTTTAAGGTAGGTTCGGATAGGTTAGGTTAGTTTGGGGGTATCGTTGTTTTAAATGTTGACATTTTCAACATGCTATTTTAACGGCAACGTCATTTGAAACACCATGCTCACAAATCCACTACATTTTCATAGTGAACCAACGTGTGGGATGAGCAGAGTATCCAATATGTTGCGCGCTTCGCAGCACTCCGAGATGCTTTTAATTATTCATCAGTGATTAATCATATTTCCCTGGTTTGATTAGGCAAGGCAGGAAAACATGGGAAAAGATAAGACTACTGCTCCTGTGACACACAAGCATACAGAGCACATGCATGAATCCAGCGGATGGGAACTGGTGGTCTACCTGGTACTTGCTCACTAATGAATGATCAAGTAGCAGAGCAGATATTATCCAACCACTAATGAATTTCCAAATGCACATGGAAATCTAAAATTGCATTTTAGATTCCAAGAGAATAAATAAAAATGCAAAACAAACATGCTTACATAAGATAAAAAATATACATCTTCATATTAAAAAAATGGCAAATACAACTTGACACAAAGAATACAGGTTCCACTCTCTTTAAAGCACAGTATTCTTTTCCATATCACTTTTTATAGCCATATGTTTATAAAAAAGGAACAATTTTGGCGCAAACCAATAGCACCACAGGAGTCAAATAAATTGACACTGAATGCTAGAGACCATTTCATTAAACTGGAATTTTTGCCCCTATAGTGCAGCTGGTTTTCTCCTACATTGTTCCTATCTTGATTTCTCAAGTTTCTACTCTGTTATGGGCCCAGTCTACTACTCACCCTTCATCTCTTTGTCCCCGAAACCTCATCTCCTCAGAATCTCTGGGATATCGCTCCTCCGAGTGCCTTCTTCCCTCCCAGCGGCTGGAATCTCTGTCTGGAAAATCTCTGTTGTTCGGGGGAAACTGAGTGCTGGACCCTCCCCGCCTCCATTTGTCATCCTGGGGTGCAGGACCTCCACCTCTTCCATCAAACTCTCGTGCCCGCTGTCCATACCTATCATCTGGGTGGAAATCATCTGGTCGGTCATGGGATTCAGAATGAGGAGCCCATCTGTCAGAAGGTCCTCTGTTGTCCCTGGACTCACTCCACTCTGGTCCCCCACGAAATGGGCCACGTTCAGGGCTTGGCTCACGTCTCCGGTCAGGCTGGTGGTTTGCAGGACCACGAATATCACCTGTACATAGGAATATATTTATGTAAATGTATTTGCTATTAACCCTAGATGGGCCAGAGGAATGTGCACCACAAGGCCCCGTAATGTGTTAAACATCCCACTGGCCTTTAAAAGGTTTATGTCAAGAGCCACTAGCATGGGGAATTTGCCTACCACAGATGGACTAAGTAACGTAAAGCAAAACACACTTCGGAAGGGAGGCATTCCTGAACCAGCTGTTTCCAGAAGGTTATTAACCCGAAACATATGGAACAACATAATTCTGCAGAACAGAAATATGTCAAAAGTAAATCTTTCAGCCTGATTTTGGTTATATTTTCCTTTAAAGCAATTAGAGGTAATGGGGTCACTGAAGATCTCTCGGCTAGAAACTGGGTGATATGGCTACCTTGTTGTCCTTACTCTTGGCGACAGGACTAAATTAGAAGTAGAGAATTTGCTAGGGTTATGGATGGGATGTGGGCTACCTTAAAATTTGGCAACATTAGCTTCTTTGCTGTTGGACTACACATCATCCTCATCTAACTGGTGAAGGGCTGCAGACTGCTCACATATGCATTATATGATCCAAAATCCAGGACAATTTTTATCTATTTAGACCAAATTAATCTCAAAGAACCTAAAAGGCTGCAATACATCACTGCCTGACTAACTTTCCATTTATCCCACCCTACACACAAACATACACACGCCTACAGTGTCTGTATTAAGCAGGTGATTTGGAGTGGTGGTGATAGTGGTGGTCTATTGGCCAACTTGAGGTTGGGAGTATGGGCAGATGTTTGTTAACTGGAGAGTTTTCCCCTTTCTCAAATTCAATTATCTACTGCAAATTACACTACAGGTATTCAACGGTGAATGACTCGGTGAGCTGAATGGTGGTGGTGGTAGAAATATTCGCAAATCTCATCCATCACAGGAAGGAAGAAAGAAAGAAAGAGGAAAGAGGGTACAATGTATGGAAATGGACACATGTAAAACCATACTGTAGTAGATGCAGATTAAGAATACCTTTGTTAGGGCTGGGTCCCTGATGACCTTGGGGGATACGACCTTGAGAACCCTGCTGTGATCCTAGACCAGGGATGAGAGGAGGTGGGGCCCGGGTTTTTCCTGGCTGCAGACCACATAAATTGCAAATTAAGGTTTATAACTCAAATCAAGCAATATTGTTATGCTATATTACAGTTCTACCCAAGAGGAGTACAGTAACATTAAGTGTAACGTATTATGTCTTCAATAAAACAGCAGGTGAAGGTCTACAAAGCATTGTTTGCCCCCCACTAAGGAGCAGATACCTGGCCACAAGAGCATTCAATTTCTTAGAACATCAGTCTCATTAAAGGGACCCATCACCTATAAACAACTGTTTATTTTAAAGAGATTTCAAAACCACCTGTATATTGTACTAGACATTTTTTTTTCTTAGATAACTTGGTTGAGTTAGATTTATAGGTTATGCCAAGGAATGCCATGATGGTACTTCCTGTCTTAGCTCTACATTAGCTACCCACCCCCTAGCACTGAAATGGTTTATTATTAGTGAGTGGGAGAGATATTATAGGGCCAAGTCAGGAATGCCTGCATAGAATACCTTAATTAGCATAATATTTAAAAATCGAAATCACAGAAAACTATTTCTTCAAATATAAATGTGCTGTTCATTTAGCTCTTATCCCTCAAAGCAAAGTCAGTTAACTGAATGCGATAAGTGTGCATTAGTCTTTTTTTTTTTTTTAGGGAAGGGGATGTTCTTTTATTTCAGCCCATTTACAGATAATTCTGGACAATCATTGGGAGATACTGCATCCTGGACAAAGCAGGAATGTCTGCTCTCTCAAAGAATTTGTCAGACTAGATTTTAGGCCTTGCAAGAGAGAATTTGTACAGATGCCAGAATGAAGTAAGAGGTATTTAAGTATATTTAACCCCAGTTCAATTTAATTGTTAGTGTTCCTTTAAAAAGGTGCAAAAGTATAGTTTAATTAGAAATTGCCATGCTTATTTCAATTCATTTATGGTTTGAAAACAAATGCCAAGTGATTACATCAGACAACCAAAATCAGTCACTATATGTTGTATTCAGAAAGTTAGAGAGCAGCAATTCTGGCACAAGCCAAAAGTGCCATAAGGGAAAAAATTAAAAAGTTACCATTGATTTAAACATGACTTTTTAACCACAAAAAAATACTAGAGTCCTCCAAGACATTGCCTTATGATGGTCTGGATAAGTTTCTAATATTCAAGGGATTAAAAAAAAACCTATTTGAATCAATGGTCATTTTTATTTGACCCTTACAGTACAGTTGGATAGCCCTAGAATTGCTCATCTCAGCTTCCTGAATACAGCCCTATGACACAAAGCTTATACCTCTAGAAGAGCACTAAAAGGATATATATCCTGTTAATTGTCAATATTAAAAGTAAGTGTCTATATGGAAGAGGACTAAACTGGCAGCATGTAAATCTAAGGTGTCAGAGGCAGAACTACCACAGCAAACAACTAAACAAGAGCCAACAGGGCTCAAAAATTCAGAATAGGTCCTCAGCCGAGGCCAGGACATTGACATGATAGTGTCTGGTGAAGGTGCAATGTCGACCACTTTGTCACCTTCCACAGCTGTTTGGCAGGTTCTTGTATGGACCAGGAAGAGCCCACAGAAGGAAAATATCCTGTTATATGTGAAAATCTGATACCACCTTGGGCAAGAATACAAAGGACAGCATTATCCTGGTGAAAAAGGCTTGTAGATCAGCAACTCTTCACACAGAAATAGAGCTCAGACTGAGACCTTTGTTAACGGCATATTGTAGGAAAGCCAAAATCATAGGAAGGCTTAAGAATTGTGGGGGAATGTCCTTATCTGAACATCACTGGTATAATAAGAATAATTATTTAAAAAAAAAAAAAAAAAAAAAAGTGACCAGATCCTATGATAGGCCTTAGAAGATACAAATTTCCTAGCCTGAATCATGGTACAGATGACAGCACCTGAAAAACCCTTCCTCTCAAAGATGATGGCTTCAAGAGCCATGATGTCAATGCAATTCTTCCACCTGCTGGTAGCAGAAACAGCCTTGAGTCAGAACATACAATGTCGGGGGGGGGGGGGGGGCATTAGGCTCCTGAATGTAAGCCTAGTTCTGCAAAGCCTGCTTGGACTTTGGGTCGGGAAGGGCCTAGGAGGCTTGAGGGGTTTGAACCCCATGAGCACCAAACTGGCAGGGGGGAAAGAAATCCAGTTGTTCCTGGGAAAAAAACAACAACTTTAGTTTTTGCCTCCAGTAGTGTCAGTGATGACCTTATACAGGTAATGTTCAAAGAGATGCTTGCCCACAAAAGGAAGGGACAACAACTTACTGAAGATTGGTCAAACAAATCTTGAGCCACAGAGTGCAACACACGGCAACAAACAGAGCTAAGGACATGCCAGAGATTCTAGAGGAATCAAAAGCCATTTTAGTTAGATAAGCATGGGCTTTCAAATTGTTGGCCAGCATAACAAGATGATCCTCCCTAGGCCACATGGATAACCTCTGAAAGTTGTTCACCCAAAATGCCTATTGCACTGATGACAAAAGCAGTAGCAATGATGGGTCTCAGTGCAGCCCCAGTGCTGAAAAGTTTGCCTTTGCTAAGGAATCTAGTTACTTATGAGCCTGGTCCTTAAGGGCTGCAGCACCTGCCTATGGCAAGGCGGTATTTGTGCTGAAGCATAAGCAGACAAAGAGATATAAATTGGAAACAATATTAAGTAAAAGCCTCTTATTTGGTGTTATCCATTCCTCCAGCAAGACCCAATCTAAGGTGTGGTTGGGAGGAAAAATGGGAGTATCTTTCATGCACAAGGAGAGGTCTCAGAGACCTGAAGGGTCTCCAACAGTGCTCAGATGAGGGACATAGTTCAGCCTCATAAGCATCCCCACATAACAAGGAAGAATCCATGTCTTCTCCATCTGTATCTACTAAAGACAGGATCAATATGTCTAATGGGAAGCATGGGGCACCATTATTGGGAAACCCCTTTAATAGAGGGAGGCCATAGAGGATAAAGTTGACCCAAACTGGCTCTTGTTCAGTAGTGGAGAGCCCTATGGAGTAGTTGAGGCTACAGTGCAAGAAGGGCATAGGGTGCCAGAATATTCCTGTGGAAGCCCAGTTTGACATAAAGAACAATCACCTAAAGGGGTTAAGGGGACATTTGAATCCTTATGTTTGGTTTTCCCATTTGTCCCTTGGGATAAGACATGTTCAGACAAAATCCCCAAAACTAGGACAAAGTGGCCCAAAGTAGTTTAAAAGTAAGAGAAAATATACAGAAATACCTAAAAAGTTACTTGTATGGCTACAAAGGGATTAAACTGGTATAGAAGAGAAAAGAGACCGTCTCTGCATAGCCTATGCAATAGGAAGGTAAGATGGCTGCCAATGCAACAACCCCGTTTAATCAGAAAGCCTGGGAAAAGGGATTCTGGGAAATGCATTTATTCCGCATTGCCTATGATCAGCAGTGGCTCTCCAGCCATAAAAAAATAAAACAAAAACAGTGAAATTAAAGTGTCTGAACATGAGTCATGCTGGTTTAGATCTGGTTAGTGTTCTTTTATCAATTATGTTTTGTTGGCACAGTGAGGAAATTTGTCTGATCATGGAGCAATCAGTTTCAGACTCCCAGTGTGATTTCAGCTTGCCTGTAGGAGGAAATCAATGATGTGCCAGGACCGTCAGTTGTCCTTAATGGACCGACAGTCGTGAAGGTCTTGGCACTTCCACGGTCCGAAAGGGGTTAATTCTGAACTTATCTCTAACTGCCATCAGTAGTAAATAATGTGTGTATACTCTGCCTAGATCCGTTCATAGTAGTGTGTTGTGTTACTGGCCCAGCATAGAAACACCAGAGGGGAAATGCTCAAAGGGGTAATAAAATGGAGATTACTTTTCCGGAGATATCACTTATCCAGTTCCTATGTTGTTCTATGGAGCCTACGCCCTAAGATCTCTCCCACTTGAGAATTCTGCAAAGGCTCCATAGAATCACATAGGAATAGAAGTGATAACACTGGAGAAGTCATCTCCACTTTAATTTATCACCTCTTTATCACCCCTTAGTGCATCACCCCCAGTGAGTTGGAGATCTGTTTAGCCAAGAGGTTAAAAGTAGCATGTAAATTAATGGGAATTTGTGGACTTTTTATTACTCCTCTGCGGTGCAGCTGGTCTAATCCAGAATTGTACCTGTTTTGCTTTTGTCAAAAATTAAAGACTGGGACCAATCAAGGCAGAGTCTTCTGTGGCTCTTGATATAATTATTTCTTATTGGATAGAAACATTCTGTAGTTTTTATAAGGGGTGTGGGGAGCACAGATTCAGTTAGAAATGTAGATGTCCTTCATAAAGTAGTACAGTGTTTTAGAACACCTCAATTTTTGCTACTTGTTGTTATTGCCATATAACTTGGCAAAAACATTAGAAAAACATGTAAACATTGGGTATTTCTAAACACAAGACAAATATAACCTATTTAGCAGTTTTTTGTTTTTTTTTAGTGTTTGTAGATGTGTAAAAGATTTTACCTGTAAAAAATAAAAAAGTGTGTTACTTTTTATCATATTTTATAATTTTTTATAGTAAACTAGGTGAAGAGCCCGTGTACATGGGCCACAGTGCCACCCAGCAATGGCCGAAGTGCAGTCATGCATAGTAGAGACTGCCCGCGCCGTGGCTGATATGGAGTGGGGCGCTCCGAATTCAGACCGTAGTCCTCTCTGCGCACCTGTCTGAATATGGAGCCCTGCTCCGTTATCAGCCGCTGCATGGGCAGTCTGTAGTGCGCATGACTGCAGCGTGTGTAGCCATCTGTACTGCGCATGACGGCTTCTGACAAACACATTTAGCAAATTATTATATAGGATTATATAATATGGTACCTTTAGAAAGTCCATCTTATGGCAAGAAAAACAGTGTATAATATATGTGGGTACATTAAATGAGTAAGATGAAAATTACAGCTAAACACAAACACAGCAGAAGTGTTAAACCAGCCATTGTCCAGAGAGAAAAAAAAGTTCCAAACCTCCGGTCCTTAAGGGGTTAAACAAAATGATTCAATGCTTTCTTTTTTATTTCAAATTGTCTATTTGTTCTATAAAAAAAAAAAAAAAAAGCAAGCATTAAATCATTTTCTTTATAAAATGTGCCTGTTTGCAAGAACACTTTGTAGACAGTTCCAATGAAGTATTTCTTTCTACATAGCGCTATCTCGGCTCTGCTGAAGAGCTGCCTGCCAGTCCCGGGACCAGGATCATCTTCTGTGAGCTAGATGTTGACGTCAATGAAAAGGGGGGAAGGAATAACTTTAAAACGTTATATCACTCCAAACATAGGTGTTCGAGAGATAGGACTAGCCTTGATGGATATATTTTTTCAATTTCTACAATAATTCTTTTTATTTATATATATGCCATTACTAACCCTTTAAGGCTAACTGGCAATTGTATTTTTCTGTAATACATGCTTAAGCAAATAGGAGTGGAAAACTTGAAGTGATATAACAAAGCAACAGACCTAGATTTCCAGGTACAGTATCTGATTTTAGCACCGTACTTGAATCTTGCTGTCCCAGCTTCTGACCCTGGTTTAAATGTATTTTACTATCCTATATAATAATTTGCTAAATCGTGTGTAACGCCACGACATGCGCAGTAGACAGTGCTGCGCATGCTGCAGTCATGTGCAGTAGAGACTGCCCGCGCCGCAGCTGATACAGAGCTGGACGCTCCTTCGGTGCGCCCAGCTCTGTATCAGCCGTGGCGTGGGCAGTCTGTACTGCGCATGACTGTCCCGCGACCTGGTGGCAGTGGCACTGTGGCCCGTATAACGGGCTGTTCAACTAGTAACTCCATATTCCAAGCTCATTACACTTGTCATTAAATGTTTTATTGGCTGTGAGCTTCTGACCAGGTATTAATATTGTTTAACTGATTCTATGCAGTATTTTGGTGAACAATGTTGGTTCTGTTCCAAGTCTGTTATAGATGGTTTTCTGTTGGTATCTTGCTACATTCTAGTATAGACCACTAGAGGCACTGGCTCAGATGTAAAGAATAGAAATAAAAAAAAGTGCAAACATAGCTGTTGCTATTTTCGTATAAAACTGACTTTATGTATGTATAGAGATGTTTACACGTAAAAATTACTACTTTGCAGCATGTCCTCCAAACAGCTTTATTTCATAATTTGTGGGTATGGCTAAATAATAATTTTGACACAGACTATGTATAAAAATTGTCACATTTTGTGACAGTTTTTAAATCATTTGTTATCCCCAATTGATCCTCACCATCTCCTATAATAATCAAAGTACTTTCAGTCTATGTAAAAGATAAGTAGAAAATGTCATAATGCTGGAAGGAAAGTTGCCAGAGTTGCAATTGTGATTTTTTTATTGAACTTACAAAGCATTTACAAAACTCAAAGAGCAAAGTGAACCTTTAGTGTTAGACTTAGATTATTATTATATTTTTTTATATACATCTACCCCTTTTTCTCATTTTACTGCTCAGGTGATAAAGCGTTCCTTATGAATGTGTAAATCATATATGTGGAGTTTAAAACTCCAATATTAAGTGCTGTGGATGTACACAGTTATGCAGCCTTTAAGTAATTGGCTAGTTCCCCCCCCCCCATTACATTATAGCAGTAAGAGTCACACCACTTAATTCTGAGGTGTGCTGACTTTGTGACTATGACCAGAAGTGATGTTAGCACATTCCCCCTGATCCCCACATACACTAACAACGGACAAGTGCTTATTTTATTTATTTAGTTGATGAGGGTACCACTGGGGCACTGAATGACTGAATTACTCTGTTAAGGTGTCTTGCTATTTGTTTTACATTTTGAATACAACTGGACAAAACATGTTCCCTAATTCAATCACAATGGCAACATGAATGGGGTCAAATTTCAAGGAATTAAGAGGGATATTATTCTGGTTAGTGGAAGTGTTTATGGTAGTTCCTTTATCGAGTAAAGCTGAAGTATGTTTGATTTTATGGTGGCAACACATTTGCCAGAGGATTAATGTTTTGATGTAACATATTTAAAAAAAAAAAAAAAAAAAAAAAAAAAATGCACTTTAGTTGATTTTCAAATTATTTGCACTACTTTTAATTAATGGGTGATAATCTGAATATAACTCAAGACATTTTTCTACTTGTGTGGGAAAAAAGTCAAAACCCAGTAACCGATTTCTTAACATTTCCATGTATCAAGTTTTTCATGTAATCATTGCTTGGTGTTATTCAAATCCACAGCAAAGGTTTAGGGAAGTCTGCACTTTTATTAGAGAGAGAAAAAAAAAAAAAGCGCATTCATTTTCTGAAAATAAATATCCCACCGTATCAAATGATGGGGTTCCCTGCCTATCTACCCTAGTCTGATGTACACAAATGTTTCCTGAAAAGAAAAAAAATGTGGTGCCAAAGGAAAAAATAAGCATTATTTTAAAATAACTGTCACCTCCCAGAAAATTATTGCTATTTAAATTGTGGTGTGCAATAAAGCTTCAATAATTTAATCATTATGGGCACAAAAAGATTAGATTATAAAGAATCACTTTCTTAAGTAACTGGGCAATTGCTGCAATACAGCTGAGTACCTTAGGGCTACCACCTCCCCTTTTGTGCCTCGATCCCTCCTCCCTCGGTGAGACCCAAATAATTATGTCACCTGGCCCACTCTTTCCAATGCGTTTTCATGCACTCTCACTATATAACAAGTGCCAGTCCGCTTGCCGATGTAAACATAGCCCCAGGGACATCCACTTGTCTCTGGAGCAATTTTTATACCACATTCTGGGAGGTGAGAGTTACGCTTTAAATCTCGACCCCTTCAAAGGTAACAATCATTGGAAAATACGGGATTTACTACTGTATTCATTAGCTACTCCTCTTTCAAGATGGTAGTGAATGTGGGCATCTGTAGCTGGTGTGTGTGTGTTTGTGTGTGATCTGTGACTACCAGTGGGCAGGGAACAAGGCTTGGGAGTAGGACAGTGCAGCGGAAGAATATATGACTAAGTGAAAGTGGGGATCTGTGGCTACCAAAGGGCAGGGAACAAGACTTTGGACGCAGACAGTGAAGTGGCTACAAGTGGGAAGAGGATAAGGCTTGAGGGATCAGACAGTATGTGCTCAGGGTAATAAGGCTGACTAGGGTGTCAGATGGTGTATGTGGGTATCTGTGTTTTTTCATGGGCCAGGGGAACAAGGCTGGGGGATCAGACAGTGAATGTGAGGATCTTTAGATACCAGTGTGCAGGGGAACAAGGCTGGGTGGGAACAGAGTGTACATGGGGATCTGTGGCTACCAGCAGTCAGGCGAACAAGGCTGGAAGGGGCAAGGGGACCTTTGTTATTTATGTATTTTGTATTATATTTTTTGAAGGCAAGAGGGATGTGCAACGCATTGCAAAGCAACGTGTTATGCAAACCTATGGGACTCATAGCATTCAGTCTGCATTCAGTCCACCTAATATGGTATAATACAGCCCTATATTGAAGGTGTAAAACAATGAAAAAAAAAACAACTAAGACTTGCCTTGTCCTGCTAGCTTGAAGCAGGAAACATGAATTCTGGGATTTTGTATGCAGGGGGAAGGTTGAGCTGGAGGAAAGAGTCACCACCCATAAATATTTGTCTTTTGAGATGTGTCCTGCTCCCCAGGAGGAGGGAATCAGCCCCATGGTACTTGTGTTCCATAACAGACGTAAGAGAAAGACTATTTACAACAATGAAATCACAGCCCAAGTAGGAGGGGTTAAAAAACACCATACTACATAGGTTAGCTGCCTTTTGAAACATAGTATGTAAGAGAAATGAGGATTGAGTGCTAAACAGACAAGAACACCAAATTTCAGTGGGTGCCAAGTAATAGCAGGGGCATAAGACAAAGGACCAAAGCACTCAAATGGTTACCTCATCAGTCTTCAGACTCCCATTCTTAAATATAGAACCTCAGTGAACTGGTCAATCCAACTTCAGGAAAGCCAGTTAATGGGAGCTCACCTATAGGGGGATTATGCAGTCCCATATATAAGCACAAAAATAAATAATAAAAAAAAAAAAACGTGGAAACTAAGTACAGTTCCAACTAGCCCTTTTCCTGAGGTAGGCCACTTGAAATTGGGGAGCAAAGGGTTAAGCTGAAAGAAGAGGGGAGTCCCCGTCTCAAAAGCCCTGTCTTTTTTTTGAAGTGCATTGCCCAGTGGAGGAGGGACATTTACACCCGCATGGTTCCTGTGTTCCACATTAGATGAAAAAGAAAACCTATTTAGATCAACAGAAATTGTAGGAATTTATATTTGCCCCCATTGTTGTTTTGCCCCAAATTTGCTCCATTGTGCCTTTATATATAAAGTGCAATTAAGTCATTTCCAATTATCAGATAGCCTTGTAAACTACTACTGGACAGACTGTGCATTATTACTGGACTCCTGTAGTCAGTACTAATGTGCGTTACTGAAATGCACATATAAGGTTACATGGGGACTAGTTTTACACTCCTACATAAGCCAGCTTGTCAGATACACTGAATTTTGGCACTAAGATTTATCTAACAAAAAAATTTTCAAGGTTCACATGTGCTCAAATCAGGCAATTACTTTTATAGAGTAAAAGTGAGAAGATGTGATAGATATACATAGTTTGCGTCAGAGTGTTATAAAGCATACCACATGCAGAATTGAAAAAAGAGCTCAATATACTGCAATGGCAAGAGTTCCATCATAAAATGAAATGCTCACAAAACATCCATCCAAACAAGAACAAGCTTTAGAACAAATTGTGTGATATTCGCACCGAAAGGATCAGACTATAGAATGGAGACCCCTTTTCTTCTTAAGGGTTGGTTTGCCCTTGATGACCATGTTTCAGAACAAATGCCTCATCCTTGCTTGAACAAGTGGGATAGTTAGCATCCCGGCCTGTTAGGAATCTGAGACCTGTTCATGAGCGTCTCATCTGTTTTGTAACACAAGCATGCCACAGAAAATAAAGTGACAGTAAGCACAATGTATTAAAGGGTCAGTAAACCCCAGAACTCTGTTTCAGCTAAAGGACATGATGCCGTAAACAACTTGTCAAACATTTTAAACTATGTACTTCCTTTTCTAAATCTGATCCCTTGTGCTCCTGAAGGGTTGGGTGATGACTATATTGAGGCCAGTACGATTCTACAGGGTCTCAGCAGTGGCAAACTTTTTTCCTTCTCAACCACCGTACTCCAAATGAGCACATGCACATAAAGGAAAATGTATTTCTGCATGCCAGGTGCAGTTCTGAGTTTCAAAATGGAGGCATTCTGGTAATGCTCAGATTTTAAAATCAGACTTAGATTCAAAGCCAGTCACCCAACCACTCAAGAACACACCAAGATATCACGAGATTTATAAGGTTAGTTTTTCATTTTCAAAGTTTATTGACAACTTGCTAGTAGATTCAATGCAGTATGTGGTTTTATTGTTATGATTTAATGCCCTTTTCATACAGTGGCTCCTAACCTGGCATGAAACAGTTTTAGGGGAAGATGTGGTGTGAGGCTGTCATATTTGTAATTTGTTATCCATGTACATTTGGTGGGGAGCCCAAATATTGGTTTGAAGATATGTCTGCAGCAGAGAATGGTATATAATGAACTATAATGAACACGATTCTTCAAATGTAATTTCAAAGCTTGGGACCCAGTCTTTCAATACACTGGACATATTAATAACCTGATGTGGTAATCTTAACTCTGGGGCACTCCAAGAGTCCACACACGAGCACAGATGAATCAATCGGTAGTTCAGTCATTCTGAAGATCTGCCCAAGTTAACGTTCTCTTGTGGTTAACTGAGGTAATGGCAAAAACGTGCACTGTTGGGAGGGGGCGGGCTTGAGGACAGGTACGAGTTCCCCTGTCTTAACTGATCTATGGGCACCTTTGTTTTCATTGTCTTGACCTCCCCTTTATTCACATGGGGGCTTCATTCTACATATCAAGCTCAGTATTTGGTTGGGAATTATAGAGCTTGAAAATAAAAATCACATTTTGCCATACAAGTTCAAATAATTCATAATTACTACAAACATCAGACCTTTCAAAATATTTAATTATTTACAAACATATCCATTTTTCAGGTTACTGTATTTAAACCTTTGAGTGCCAGAAGTTAAAGCATTGCACACCACCTGGTACGAATAGCACAGATTTGTTAAAATATCCCATTGCAAGTAATTCACCGAGTTTCAGGTATAAGAATATTAAGTGCAATTCTGTCTTAGAAAACTGCACTACAGGAGAAAAAACACCAACACTGATTTATATGGGACTTTTAACCTTTTGAATGTTAGCTGTCTAAATTGTATTGCATAAGCCAACAGGGTCTAATAGTCTTACACATGTGCCTACACATCCACAGGAAGAGCTCGGCATCACATTTCTGGATGCATGCACCTGTTGGCTAAGGAAGAAATTATAGGTAAAATATGACACCTATTGAATTTTAGGGGGCACTGGTCCTTTAAGACAGGAATGGGCAATGTAAGGACATTCAGCTACTGGGCTAGAGGGGGATCATGGGAGCTGCTGTAGTCCTGCAGAAACTGGACAGCCTCACATTACCAACACCCGGGAGTGCCAGAGAGGTGTCAGATGTATTGCAACACAAATGGTTAATCCACTGAGTGCCAGAGGGGTATACAACGCAATGATTCGCAAAGTGTTGCGTACCCCTCTGGCACTCAAAGGTTTAAGAGTAAGAAGAACTTGCATTCAATAGAAATGACATCACTCAGAGGTACTAAAAACTGGACTGGCAAGAGACCTGGGCCAAAACTGGAGCAAACCAACAGCATAATAGGGAAATAATTCCACAAACTCCCATGGATTTAAATGTGACTTTTACCCCTTGAATACTAGACAGGTATCCAATGTACTGCTACATTTTTCTTTGTGCATGTGGCTACTCAAAGAATTTGTTGTGGTATTTGGGCAGAATCCTGATAAGTCATGATTAATTTCTACAGAAAGTGGAGGCTTGATCTCCCCAATATTTCCTGCCTGCAGGACTGAAATTAGAGCAAGGGTGGGAGCGCTGCCACCCCCTCTACATGATGTTGGACAACAACTGCCATCATTTAATGGCCAGCAGAGTATGATGTTGGTAATTGAAGACAACAGCTAGAGGGCTGCAATTTTCCCAGCGATGGTCTAAGTCAGTGGTTCCCAACCCATGCCCTCAGGGACCGCTAACAGGCCAGGATTTAAAGGTTTCTTTGCTAGAACACAGGTGAGTTAATTATAGGCTAAGTGAATTTCATTAACTTGCATGTGATCTTCAAAAAGAAAGCCTCAAATCCTGGCCTGTTAGTGGGCCATGAGGGCATGGGTTGGGAACCACTGGTCTAAGTCCAGGGATAGTCAATTTTCTAACCTCCAGCTGTTGGACACTGCAACTCTACTGTCCTTTCCAGCTGTTGGCTGGTTGGGGATGATGGGAGTTTAAGGCCAACAGTTTAAGGTCTAACAATTGTCTAACCCCTTGTTCAGATCAATCAATGACTCAGTAATAAACTGAACTCCCAAAGCAACATTAAAAGTGTGTGTTTCAAACCAGAGGGAGTCAATGGTTCCACTTCCAGCTTTTGGCAATTGCTATGCCTATCACCACCAACCAGCAAACAGCTGATTGGGGATGACTGTATTTTTAGTCCCCAAATGCTGGAGGTCTAACAACTGACAACTCCTGGGAAACTCAAACTCCTCCCACTAAAAGTTGACTTACAAAGAGGAACTATTCATGCAAACCAAAATTAAAGGGGTGGCAAACACTATTTTTTGGCTTCCTCCCCATTTTTGCATGTGCCAGTATGGCATTTGTCCCTTAGTAAATCGCTAGCATAAAAATGTTATTATGAGCAGTGAGGCTGATGTACTAAGAAAGTAGTGCAAATCTGGTGTAAGGAACAAATAAGAATTCAAGGAATTTGTATTTGTCTTAAGACAACTTTCTAAGTTAGTGGATGCTGAGATCTTTGAAATAGTAACCTTTAAAGTGGAATTCTCACATCGCATAAAGGTATCTTTATTCAAATATTCGCATCCAATAAAGTTCCAGTCTGTATTTTTTTCTTTTTAAATATATATAGTAATGGAGATATTAGAAGTTACAGATAAACCCAATGATGACACTGGTGGGATCATCGTGGTACAGCTCAGTACCGAAAGGCTGTCAATCACCTTCCTTCCTCCTCCCATGTTATGCCTCATTACCCCCTCTTTCAGAGACTCACAAATCTTCATGTGACCTGGCACGAGTCTCTGAAGCATGAGAGAACAAGGCACAACATGGGAGGAGGAGCAGAGGTGATTGACACTCTTTCGGTACTGAGTTGTACCATGGTGATGTTGTCAGGTATATCATTAATGTCTAATATATATATCCGTTACCATAAAGACTTAAAAAGGAAAAAAAAAAAAAAAAAAGCTTTATTGAAGACTAATATTTGAATAAAGATAACTTGATGGGAGGTGAGAGTTCCACTTTAAACTTCCCCATAATATATAGTATGTTATTTGTGCTATATCCCTATATGCTGTCTAACCCAGAGGTGCTCTAATCAGTCCTCTAGGAACCCTAAACATGATAAAACTTAGATACATCACTACTAGGACACAGAAAAGACAGGGATATCTGGTAGCAATTAAATAATTACAGATCTCTAAATTAATGTATTATAAAAAAGAAAAACACATCTTATAGGACTTATCCAGCAGAATAAAATAAGGATGCAACCAGAACTGACAGTTCCTTTATTCAAAAGTTATAAATGTCCAAAAATCACAACGTTAAAGGGATAGTAATACTTCAAATGTGAAAAAATTGTAGGGTTTATCCTCATGAGTAAAACAAGGATACCACACTGGTGAAAGTGGTTTTATTCAAAATATATTGCAGGTCAAACGATTTTATATGGCCCGAAATGTATTGTTGCTTCACCATACTATAGAGGTTTATAGTTAACTAACCAGAGCTGTCCAAAGGATGGTGTAGCAACAGTGCCACTGTACAATTTCAGGCCACTGAGATATTGTACCTAATAAAATTAAAGTTTGAGCTGCAGTAACTTTTGAATAAAACACCTCTCAATAAAGGGATCACCCTTGTTTTCCTCAGGAGAGTAAACTCTACAACATAGAAGTTTTACATCTTAAAGGGATAGTAATACTTTATTATTACTATCCCCCACATTGTACATAATTGCAAAATAATTTAATAGCCCCCAGGTTCATCTCTTAAACATCTATGGTTTGAGAGATAACCGAAGGCAAAGTTCACCCCTGCCTCCCTCTTCCCTGAAGTCAGCGTTGTACTGACTGCAGGGGAAGTCTGTCGTACGACAGGCTTGTGGCTCTGCAGCTGAGCCGAGATCGCGTCAGTGAAAAAGAATTATTTCACTGAAACGGTCTTCTACATGTGCTTGGTTTGCAAGCACACGTAGAAGACCGTTTCAGTGAAATTATTCTTTGTCACTAACACGATCGTGGCTTGGCTACAGAGCGGCCTGATGAAAGCCAGACCGGATGTCCCTGCAGTCAGTATAATGCTGACTTCAGGGAAGGGGGAGGGAGAGGGGAACTTTGCCTTCGGTTATTTCTCAAACCATAAAGGTTTGAGAGATGAATCTGGGGGCTATTAAATTATTTTGCAAATATCTACTATATGGGGGATAGTAATAATAAAGTATTACTATGCCTTTAAGTATTACTAACCCTTTATGAATTTATTACTACTACATTCTATGGACAACCACTGCCAGTGGCTCATCCGTCTCATAGAGCAGATTAACTGTAGGTGAACTAGCACTGGTAAAGAAGTAAATGCTCTTTTTAACAAGGATTCAAAATCGCCTATATTTTATGTTAGCTATTGCTTTTAATTTAAAGTAATAGCATTGTCAGTTTATGAAAGTTAGATAGTACTGGCTGGTGCAATCATGTGGCAAATATTTAAATTCTACAGTGATATCCCTCACAATTGCTACTTCTTCATGCTCTGGCACTCAAATGGTTAGAAATAAACAAAGCGTATAACTACAGCGCATTAAACGTGTGTCATTATTATACACACATATATTAGGGCTTAAAATTGGAAGTCCTTTGCTACTAGCCAGACCTGAAAAGTTACTCACCACTGCAAGCCATAACATACCAACCAGGGCTGAATTTCTACTCGCCAGGTCTATATTTTCACTTGCCATTGGCTAGTGGAAATTTTGAGCCCTGCACATATATTAAAAAAAAAAAATAAAAAAAAATAAATGATATAATATAAATATATAAATATATATATATATATATATATATATATATATATATATATATATATATATATAAATATTGAACAAGTAGGAGGGAGGAAGGATAGAATTTGGGAGCAGCAGTTGAGAGGGAAAATAGAGGTACTGCAGCCAGTACTGTAACTTATAAATAAACTCACGAAGATCTCAAACTATCATTTCATATAGAAAATGGCTAACATAATATAGGCGACTTTAAAAGTTATTATAAAATGTTCCTTCCACTTTAAAGAGGAAAAAAACCAAAACAAATAGTTTAATATGTAAGAATTTTGGAAAGGAACATGCACATACCTGGGAACTTTCAGTTGAGGGCTACCCGGAGGGTAGTCCTCTGTTCAGCAGGGGGTAACAAAAATGATGCTAATCGCGTCAAAAAGGAGCGGGGCTTAACTCGAGTGTTGGGGGGGGGGGGGGGGGGATTTAACCCTTTGCGTGCCAGAGTGGTAAGGAATGCATTGCAAAGCAATGCATTCCGTACCACTCTGGTACTCAGAGGGTTAAATGTGTCACACAGAAGGCTGGGGACGGAGGCACAACGGGAGAAAAAGCAGATGTGGCAGAGTTTCAATAGAAACTCTCCACATCTGGAGGAATCTGCCTCTGCCCCGGAGACCTGGTAAAGCTCTGTCAGAACCGGAGTCTCCGAGGCAAATCCGGAAAGTTCCCAGGTATGAACATGCATCTCCCAGAAGTGGGAGTATCCTTGTTTTAGTCGGCAGATAAAAGCCTACAATGTTTTTATTAACTACTCTTGCAAATACGAATACTAATGAACTGGTCAGTTGGTCCATATCATGTTTGCAGGTATGCCCCTATTGTGCATACGGTTTGCCCCATAATTACTGCATATCTTCTTACGACATCAGCCTCAATAGGTTTGGAAACTTTGTATTGGTGAATCTTAATAAACACCATTACAAATCACTGTCAAAAACACATTAGCATTGCATATATATATACTTTATCTCACAATAAGATGTTTTCAAGAAGGGTTTTGCAAGCTATTACTTAACCCTTTGAGCGCACTCAAAGGGTTAATTGCCCACATATTACTTCTACAATATTAAGTAGCATAGTTTCCTGCAGGTTTTAATATACACAGTCCATTTGAAACAAACTATTGCCTCCGTTAAAGGGATAGCAATACTTCGTTTTAACTTTATTTTATTTTGTAGGCATTAAAAAAACATGAAGAATGATATGTCTTATCCCTCAAACCTTTATGGTTTATGAGATATTCACAAGCAAAGTTCCCCTCCCCACCCCTTTTACCTAGTGTAAGCCATCTCTTCTCAGATGGGAATCTGGTTGTATGACCAGACAGATAACAGAAGGGACAATTTTCTTTGTATGAAAACAATGAAAGCCCTTCCCCCCTTGACAAGGTTTTCAGCTTTTTCCCTTATCTTAATTGAAGATTGTCCCTCTCTGCAGTCTACCTGGGCACCTCCCTTCTGATCTGGTTGAACAGGTGGGGTGGATACTTGTTTGTGAATATCTCTTAAACCATAAAGGTTTGAGAGATAAGACTTAAAGGGATAGTAATACTTCATTTTAACTTTATTTTATTTTGTAGGCATTAAAAAAACATGAAGAATGATATAAGTCTTATCTCTGAAACCTTTATGGTTTAAGAGATATTCACAAACAAAGTATCCCCCCCCTGTTCAACCAGATCAGAAGGGAGATGCCCAGGTAGACTGCAGAGAGGGACAATCTTCAATTAAGATAATGGAAAAAGCTGAAAAACTTGTCAAGGGGGGAAGGGCTTTCATTGTTTTCATACAAAGAAAATTGTCCCCTTCTGTTATCTGTACTGTCATACAACCAGACTCACATCTGAGAAGAGATGTCTTACACTAGGTAAAAGGGGCGGGGAGGGGAACTTTACTTGTGAATATCTCATAAACCATAAAGGTTTGAGAGATAAGACTTATATCATTCTTCATGTTTTTGTAATGCCTACAAAATAAAATAAAGTTAAAACGAAGTGTTACTATCCCTTTTTAAATCATTCTTCATGTTTTTTTAATGCCTACAAAATAAAGTTAAAACGAAGTATTACTATCCCTTTAAGTGTATCTCCTGTCTACACTATAGGCAGTTACCTGGTTAAAAGGCCGGGGACCATCACCCAGTAACGGGGCTTTTTGTTGTGTTGGGTGAGATACTCTTGGTGGATTTGGCTGGCTGAGAGGTCCTTGGGAATTTCCTTGAGAAGGTCCAGGTTGAGGTCCTCTTATATCCTGAGGACCACCCACTTCAGGGGACCCCCTACTATCTTGGTGACCTCTGACATCCTGTGGGGCTCGCAGGTCTGGGGCTGCCCTTATATCCTGTGTCCCATGCATGTCAGCTTTGCCCCTTGTGTCTGCAGTACCACGCAACTCAGGGAGCCCTCTCATACTCTGAGGGCCACGCATGTCATGAGGTACTCTCATTTCAGTTGGTCTTCTCATGTCTTGGGTGCCACGCATATCAGGGTTCCCCCTCATATCCTGAGGTGTGCGCATATCAGGGGGAACCCTCATATCTTGAGGTCCACGCATGTCAGGAGGACCCCTTACATCATGGGGCCCAAGTATGTCAGGGGGCCCTCTTACATCCGGAGGACTTCGCATGTCAGGCCCACCCCTTATATCCGGAGGGCCGCGCATGTCTGGGGGACCTCTCGCGTCCTGTGGGCCGCGCACGTCTGGGGGACCTCTCGAGTCCTGTGGGCCGCGCATGTCTGGGGGACCTCTCGCGTCCTGTGGGCCGCGCACGTCTGGGGGACCTCTCGCGTCCTGTGGGCCGCGCACGTCTGGGGGACCTCTCGCGTCCTGTGGGCCGCGCACGTCTTGGGGACCTCTCGCGTCCTGTGGGCCACGCACGTCTTGGGGACCTCTCGCGTCATGTGGGACTAGCACGTCTGGGGGACCCCTCGCGTCATGTGGGACTAGCACGTCTGGGGGACCTCTCGCGTCCTGTGGGTCGCGCACGTCTGGGGGACCCCTCCCGTCCTGTGGGCCGCGCACGTCTGGGGGACCCCTCCCGTCCTGTGGGCCGCGCATGTCTGGGGGACCCCTCCCGTCCTGTGGGCCGTGCATGTCTGTGGGACCCCTCCCGTCCTGTGGGCCGCGCATGTCTGGGGGACCCCTCCCGTCCTGTGGGCCGCGAATGTCTGAGGGACCCCTCCCGTCCTGTGGGCCGCGCATGTCTGGGGGACCCCTTCCGTCCTGTGGGCCGCGAATGTCTGGGGGACCCCTCCCGTCCTGTGGGCCACGCATGTCTATGGGACCTCTTACGTCACGTGGACCCCGTATATCCAAAGAGCCCCTTATGTCTTGTGGTCCATGTATGTCTGGGGGACCCCTCATATCCTGTGGGCATCGCATGTCTGGGGGAACTCGCATATCCTGAGGGCCTCGCTTGTCTGGGAGAGGCCGCATATCCTGAGGGCCACGCATGTCTGGATGACCACGCATGTCTTGTGGACCGTGCAACTCTGGAGGACCACGCATGTCCTGGTGACCACGCATGTCAGGTGGAGCCCTCATATCATGGGGACCACGCATGTCAGGTGGACCCCTCAAGTTATGCAGACCTCTCATTTCTGTAGGGCCACTTATGTCCTGTGGGCCTCGCATGTCCATGGGACCCCTCATATCCTGGGGGGCTCGTATGTCCATGGGGCCCCTCATATCCTGGGGGGCTCGTATGTCCATGGGGCCCCTCATATCCTGGGGGCCTCGTATGTCCATGGGGCCCCTCATATCCTGGGGGCCTCGTATGTCCATGGGGCCCCTCATATCCTGGGGGCCTCGAATGTCCATGGGGCCCCTCATATCCTGGGGGCCTCGAATGTCTGTGGGACCTCGCATGTCAGGGAGGCCCATCAAATCCTGAGGTCCTCGCATGTCCTGGGGGCCTCTCATATCCTGAGGTCCTCGCATGTCTGGGGGGCCCCTTATATCCTGAGGTCCTCGCAAGTCTGGGGGACCCCTCACATCGTGGGGACCTCTCATGTCTGGGGGCCCCCTCATATCCTGAGGGCCGCGCATATCCGGGGGCCCCCTAATATCCTGAGGGCCACGCATGTCCAGAGGCCCCCTCATATCCTGAGGGCAGCGCATGTCCGGGGGCCCCCTCATATCTTGAGGGCCATGCATGTCCAGGGGCCCCCTCATATCTTGAGGGCCTCTCATGTCCGGGGGTCCCCTCATATCTTGTGGGCCACGCATGTCCGGGGGCCCCCTCATATCTTGAGGGCCGCGCATATCCAGGGGCCCCCTCATATCTTGAGGGCCGCGCATGTCCAGGGGCCCCCTCATATCTTGAGGGCCACGCATGTCAGGGGGGCCCCTCATATCCTGAGGGCCACGCATGTCGGGAGGGCCCCTCATATCCTGAGGGCCACGCATGTCGGGAGGGCCCCTCATATCTTGAAGGCCACGCATGTCAGGGAGCCCCCTCATATCCTGAGGGCCATGTATGTCAGGAGGCCCCCTCATATCCTGAGGAACATGCATGTCATGGGGACCTCTCATATCTTGAGGGCCACGCATATCCGAGGGGCCCCTCATCTCTATAGGTCCACGAATATCTGGTCCATGCCCCATTATTGGTCCTGAGGGACCTCTTAAGTCCTGTGCTGGGTGTCCCATTACCATGCCTTGATTAGGGCCTTGATTATCTCGAAGTCCATGGGGCATCTGGGGTCTAGGAGTAACTCCCATAAGAGGTCCTTGTGGACCAGGTGCTCCCTGCATGACATGAGGAGGAGGTGCCATTCCCTGCATTCCTCTAGGGCCTGCTGGACCTGGAGGGCCCAACTGATTTTGTGGCCCAGGATTTGCTGGAGGACCTTGAGGAGCCATTGGCCCATGAGAAGCAGGAAGTCTGGGAACACCAGGATGCATTTCTTGTGGTCTCAACCCTTGCGGACCTGGGCCCATGAAAGCTTGTGGACCTGCTGGCCCCTGAGGAAGGAATTGTCCTTGAGGTCCTGGTGGAGCATTCATAGGCATCTGTTGTGGGGGGATAGGTTGCTGGAATACTGGCGGTTGCTGTGGAATCAGCCCAGGGCCCTGGAAGGCTGGAGGTCCAGGTGGTGGCACTCCCAAAGGAGATGGGAGGCCCTGCGGCTGCCCAGGACCCTCTGCCTGCTTCTGTGCTATTCTTTCAATTTTCAGTTGCTAGAGAAGAAAGAAGAAGAAAAAGTGGTTGGTATGAAAAACTTGTGAATACATAAAAAAAACTCAATAAAGCACATGAAGCAGAAAGCCTAAAACAAGAGATGACAGTGAGAATACTGAAATGGAGTGGAAAGTATGTTTAACATTTTTAAAGGGGAACTACCACCCCGCAATAACTTAACCTTCATTGATTCTTCATCTGGCGACTAGCTGCTTAGTAGCGCTAGTCGCCAGAAATATTACCCGGTTTGGGTAATATCGGTAAAACACCGAAATCTTCGGAACCGGGTAATATTTCTGGCGACTAGCGCTACTAAGCAGCTAATCGCCAGATGATGAATCAATGAAGGTTAAGTTATTGCGGGGTGGTAGTTCCCCTTTAAATGAAAGACTAATTAAATGAAAAGCAAAGGCGAAAAACACGAGTGCAAAACTTCTTTCCAAACTCTGGTGGAACCCAATGTGTTGCAGAAAGCCTCTGACATTACAAGGGTTACAGTGGCAGTGGCTACACAAAATTAAGATGGTTCTCAAAGAGATAGTAATGTTTTATTTTTAATACAATAAAATAAAAAAAATAAAACACTGTTTCTTCCTTTACCCTGATGTCACAGAGGAGCACTCTGAATGGCCATTTTAAATGCCTACTCTATACTGACCAAAACTCCATCCACGCACAGGAAGCATAAAGAAATACTCACACAGACACAACTGTGTCTATGCGAGTTACACTGGAACTAACATTTTTTAAAGTTGGGAGACTTGAAAGTGCTTTCAAGTTCACGTATACGTGTTAGCCATTAAAGTAAGCAATTAAAAAAAGAGTTTGGGATATTTAGCTTTATTTGTCAGTTCATGTATATTAAGAAGTGAAGCCTGGTATATCCGATACCAACATTCCATTGTCCCTCCCAACTGTCACGTCGTACCAGGAAGTAATGGTTAATTTGCATAAATTGACAAAGTGAAATATCTCAAACTATAGTGTTAAATAGCTAACAAATATACATGATTTGAATGTTATTTCAATAACAGCAGGTCATTATAAAGTGTTAGTTCCACTTTAAAGGGGATATCACCCCTATTCATGTTGGTCTAAATAGTTAGTTTATGTAGTGACTAGCTGGTATAACGTTTCAATTTTTTTTAATAAAACTGCTATTTTGCTGAATTTAATTGAGTAAATATAATCTCTATGCAGATGACACCCAACGTTATTTATCTGCACCTCGACTGACTTCTGATATTCAGTCTAAAGTCACAGATTGCCTCTCGGCTATCTCAGACTGGATGGCTCATAGGCACCTCAAGCTCGATATGTCTAAAACAGAGATAATACTTATCCCACCCAGGTCTAGCCCAGTAGTGCCCTTCAAGGTGACTGTGAATGGCACTACCATAAATCCAGTATCAGAAGCACGGTGCCTAGGGGTGATAATTGACACATCTCTCTCATTCTCTCCTTATATTAACACCAATACTAAATCTTGCCGCTTTCTTATGCGTAACATTGCTAAAATCCATTCCTTCCATTGTTCTGCCACAGCCAAAATTCTTACACAAGCACTCATTTCCCACATGGTCTACAGTAACCTCCTCTCTGGTCTTCCTGCCTCCCAGCTCCATCCTCTTCAATCCATACAGAATGCTGTAGCACAAATTATCCTATTGTCATCTAGGTTTGTCCCTGTCTCCCCCCCTCAAATCTCTCCAGTGGCTGCCTATCAAACTCTGGATCTCTTACAAAATGTTGCTTCTCTCATTCAAAACTCTTCTCTACCCCTCCCTACATTTCCACTCTGATCTCCTGCTATACCACACCTGCCTCTTCCGATCAGCCAATAACAATCTCCTCTCCTTTTGTGTCTACAGCCCTCTCACGTATCAAACCTTTTTCACTCACTGCACCTTATCTATGGAATGCTCTAACCCACCCTGCGACACTGCACCTCTGACAGTCTTCAAGACACGATTGAAACTACGCTTCCTTAACCCCTTAAGGACTGTCCGCGCACGCACGGTGCGGTCACTTAAAGACCACAAAGCATTTTTTTTTTTTTTTTTTAATCATTCGATTCTGGATTCCTCGAACGGCGTGCAGCTGCGCGGGGAGCCTGGAATTCCATGACATACATGTACCTCCTTGGTCCTTTAGGGACCGCAACCTTATGTCGAACATGTATGTCATGGGTCGTTAAGGGGTTAAGAAAACAAACATGCTACATGGCATTGACTTTGTACAATTTAGGCTATTTATAAATGATTTACTTTATGTCTGGACTGTATTCAGTGCTTGACCCTTATGTACTCTGTATGTCTCCAATTACCACTTTAGATTGTAAGATTTCGGGCAGGGATCTCACTTCCAGTGTTTCACTTTGCAAAGCACTTGTAACCCTGTATTGTCAAGTGCTGCGTACACTTGTGGCGCTATATAAATAAACATGTTAATTAACTCATTCAATATTGCCCTGCGTCCTACTTCTGGAAAGACTGCGGTTACCAGCTCTGTACCGCAGTCTGTCACTCTGCCTTTGTTCCCCTCCTTTGTTCCAGCCTCCTCCGAGGATTTCTGCATGTAAGCTGGAGCGCTCTCATTGGCCAGAGACTGCTCCAACTTACATGCAGAAAGCCTCTGTCATCGGAGGAGACTGGTTCGAGGGAGGGGAACAGAGGAAGAGTGACAGACTGCGGTGCAGAGCTGGTAACCACAGTCTGTCCGGAAGTAGGGAACAGGGCAGTATTTACTTTATTAAATTCAACAAAATAGCAATTTGATTAAAAAAAAAAAAAAATGAAAACGTTACACCAGCTAGTCGCTACATAAACTATTTAGACCAACATGTATAGGGGTGATAGATCTCCTTTAATGGCGGGAAACATTACTAAAACGATAAATCAATCATCATGTACTCATAAAGCATTAGAAGCTTGAAGGAGCAAACAGGGGGTAAAAAATTGTCAGGAAAATCTGCATAGTCATTGTATTCCATTTCCAGTTCTTGTGAACAGACATAGGACCAGAGGGGTGTGCAACACACTGGAATATGATGCACATTTCTCCATTCCTTAAAAGGTTATACTTATGCATCCCAAAAATTGAAAATAATTGTTGCTATTGTCTGCAGGTTTATGCCAGGATCTGTCAGCTTATGGTCTCTCTCTCTCAAGCTTTTGGACTATAATCCACCTCATCCACAGTTGCCCATTATTTGCCAGCTATGAATGATGCAAAATGTAGTTCAACAGCTGTGGATGGACACTGGAGCTGGAGAAAGGACACTGTTTACCTACTGCCCCTAGTTCATGCACAAGCTAGTTCAGTGGCTTTTCTATATAGAACTGAAAAGCAAGAAAATTTGATATTGCTTGAAGTAGACATTTTATTTTTTGGAAAACCCCTCTGGAAATCCAGGATTTGCCATGTAAAACAATTTCTATTCTCCAGAGCTGCTGAACATTTAATTGTAAATTATTTTATTGTGTGGAACCGGGACATGCTGAACAAGGGTAGAAAGGGAAGGCAACAGGACATGCTGAACAGGGGGTGGGGAAGGAGGACCAGGACAGGCTGAATGGTGGGCGGGGGGGGACCAGAACATGCTGAACAGTGGGCGGGGAGGGAGGGGAAAGGGACATGCTGAATTGCAGGGAGGGGAAAGGGACATGCTGAATTGCAGGGAGGGAGGGGGAACGGGACATGGTGAATTGCTGGGAATGAGGGGGAACAGGACATGCTGAATTGCGGGGTGGGAGGGGAAAGGGACATGGTGAATTGCGGGAAGGGAGGGGGAACGGGACATGCAGAATTGCAGGGAGGGAGGGGGAACAGGACATGCTGAACTGCTGGGAGTGAGGGGGAACAGGACATGCTGAATTGCTGGGAGTGAGGGGGAACAGGACATGCTGAATTGTGGAGTGGGAGGGGAAAGGGACATGGTGAATTGTGGGAAGGGAGGGAGGGAAAAGGGACATGGTGAACTGCAGGGAGGGGGGGAGGGGAAAGGGACATGGTGAATTGCGGGAAGGGAGGGAGGGAAAAGGGACATGGTGAACTGCAGGGAGGGGGGAGGGGAAAGGGACATCCTGAATTGCAGGGGCGATACACATGGTGAACAGGGAGAAGGAAGAGGAACCAGGACATGCTGAAAGGATGGAGGTTGGCAGGGAACCAGAACAATGTGAACTGGGGGGGGCAGCGAAATGGCAAACAAGGGAAGAGAAGTGGGGACATGGTGAACGGGGACAGTGGAGATGGCAGAGAGGCAAACAGAGAGGGAGGCAGGAAGGACAAGGGAGATGGCAGTGAATGGGAGGGAGGTGAAACAGGAGTGGCCAGGGGGCTTCAAAATTACATTCCCATTTAGAACTTGGAGAGGCTGTAAGATGGAGATTAGCTTATCTCCTACTTACTGTTGCCCTGGTGTGTGGCCAGCATGTACAGAGAATGTGTGAAGGGACAGTCTACGCATACTATATATCCATCCATCCCCGTGTCTATTACATATACATATATGTGTGTGTGTGTATCACAATTAAACATTTGTTTATTAAAAGATTAGATTTGCCAATTCAAAGTTTCAAACGGGAAGCAATATAGATATGTTCTTATTAATACCTCTAGCAGCTGAGGGTTGGTGTATTGTAGTGTTGCCATTTCCTGCTCAATCTCAGCCTGGTTTTTCTTCTTCTCATCCACCTTTAACTCTTCTTTATGGTCAGGAACTTGCTCTGCTGGTGGCATAAGTGGCACTTTATTCTGCATCCATGCCTGAGAGGGTAAAGATAGAGGCATTGGGGTGAGACAAGAGATTATGTAGTGACTGCATGAACTGGAAAAGGTAGCAAAATAACAGGGACAGCTTGACTGGGAAATAGCCACTGACAGGGCTGGATTTTCCATTAGATAGCATATGCAACTTAGACTGCCATATGTCAAAATGTGCCTTGGTTTCACTGGTCACGCTCACATTCGGAGTTGCGGTTGTGGCCATGATGCACCAGACACCAATATGTGGTTTATGACTGCATCATATTTTCTAGTTTATGGAAGATCAGTTAAACCCTTGGATGTTAGAAAGGTCCCCAGTGCATTGTGAAGCAATGAGCTGGCTATATTGCCAGCAACCAAGGGGTTTTGAGTTTTTTTGCTTGAAATTTAGAGATCAGCCACATATAGTCTAGGAGTTTATTTTAGATTATATAACACACAGCTGGCTGCACCCTGGGGCCGGAAATGGCCATTGTTAAACATGCAGGAGAAAAGCCCCAGCACATCAAACAGTGTCCATTGCCAGAGGGAGTTTCAAGTGCCCACAGATATGTAGAGACAGTGAATGGGTTGATTAATGCATGTGAGTGAAGCAGGTAGGTATGTTGGAGACAAAGTTGACTGGGGCCAGTGACTGCACTCTTTCTCCCAGTGTGCACCCCCCCCCCCTCATCCAGTCCTCTCTGACCATCTCCAGCCCCCTCTTTCGCTCAGTCCTCCTCATCTGCCCATCCTCACTTTCAACCAGTCTGTATAATCTGACCACCCTATCTTTCACCCAGTCCCTCCTTGCCCACCCACTCTTTCACTGCATCAAAACACCCTGCCTACGTGCCATTTTACAAACAGCATACAATCCCATCCACACTTCCTTTTGTAGTGTCAAAACATATCTGAAGGTAGCGCGCGTGTGTAAAATCACTTTTAGAGTGCATGTTACTTACTGAGAGAGTGAGTGTGCCAGGTGCAGTGAATGTGGTGACTGCGCAATATTACTTACTAAGAGTGTGAGAATGGCGAAAGCATGTTACTTAATGAGAGAGTGAATGCATATGTGTGAGCAATGTTGTGCTACTCTACTGCTAGAGCGTCTGTGTGCGCGCTCACACTACATATGGACGCACTCACACTACATGCGAGCACATTACACGGCGTGCGCACATTGGAAGAACCCTTGTTTTACTAATCAGGAAAAGCCCTACAATATGTAGGTTGCACCTAGCAATCCAGGAATAAAATAAGGTGGCCAGTAAATGGGTAGGTAACCTTATTTATTTATTTTTTATTTTTTTATTTTTTTTAATGCATTTAACAAGTAATTTTTAGTTCTGGTCTTCAAAACAACTCTCCTCACAGATAATTAACAGCTCTGCCTAACTGTATGTACAGCCTTACAATTACACAGTGGGCTTTTTGAGAAAAACTGGAGTAATTCTTGGGCAGCCCAATGGCACCATAGGGTTAATAGGTTTCTTAACTTGAATAACTAGAAAAGTGTCCAACATACCGCAAAGGAACACAGGACCTTTCTAAAATCCAAGGGTATCAAATCAATGGCAATTTTTATTTGTACCTTACTATGCACAGTTGTTTTTACCGACAATTACTTTACTTTTATTTTTATGTATATGAATCTTAGGGTTATGTTCAGGGGACTAAAGAGGTGAACCTCTGGGGAAAACCAATTGCACTATAGGGGAGAAATACAAATTCCCAAATCCCCTTTGATTTATATGGAGCTTTTAAGACCTTACATGTTAGAAAGGTTTCCAACGCATTGTGAAGCAATGCATTAGTAACTTCTAGCATTTGAGGCATTTAATATAAAGCCATATTTAAATTGATTGGAATTTGTATTTGTTCCCTATTGTTTTGGAAAGCACTCTACCGTTTAAGAGTTTAAATCAATGGGAATTTTTAATCTATCTCTATGGTGCAATTGCTTTACTCCTGGACTGTACCCCTTTAGTCACTCCAATATAGATAGATCTGAAAAACTAACATTCAGCTAAAACTATGTTACTCCATTGCTTGCAGTTGTAATTGTCCATGACAATGAATTTGCCACTTCAACTCTTAATACTGGGTTATATGAAAGATGCACACAACAAGGCTGCAAAGGATCCACTGCAGCCCTAGAGAAAGAGGTTGGAAACTTTTGCTCTAAAGTAGTTCTTGGATTACTGGTTTGATCACTCTCAGCCATCAAACTGCCTGCTGAGGAGTATGGGAGTTGTAATCGTGTAAGATGCTGTAGGGCTGCAATGCTTCCAGAGCAGATCAGTTGTATTCACCTTCCATAAAGGGACAGTATTGAAAGGCATGAGGTTCCAACCCTAAGGACTGAACTCAAAGTAAGACAAGGGCAACTTATCTGACACAAGGAGCTTTGTTGGGATCACTGAAAGATACATTTTGGTATTTATTCATTATTGGATACATTTATTTGCCTTGCGTATGTGAGATTGGAAAATACAGGGAAAAATATGGCGTGAATGATGCCACAACCAACACACACAGTATGTGCATGTGTCTTCCCCAAAGAGTTCCAAGGGATCAGTCAGCCTAAAACAGATGGGAGTAGCGTATTTACCTGGTACTCACATTGGAGAATGACTGTCAGATATGACTCATCAATTAATTAATTTGTAAATGAAAGAGGAAATCAGATTATTCCAGTGCCCATCAAGCTTCTAATTTATAGTGGCCTAATTCTAAGTGGCATGGTCATGTACAATTACAAAGCTACAGACAAGCAAGTTGGTGAGGTCCATCACATATTCGTGAAAACTACCCAGAATGGTGCAGTGAAAATCTTCGGCTAGCAATTATATGACAATTGCGCTACAACATCCTTGCAATAAAATTGTTCGGACTGGGGGAATACACAGTTTTATTGGCACTCACTTGCTGGAATTGAGCTGGAATGGGTTTTGCATAAGGAACTTTTTTCTGGGGTACTTTCTTCTGATCTTTCTGCATCACTTCCTCCATCCCCCAGTCAAGCCCAGGAATTGTCATCTCTACTGCAGTTACCTCTTCTTTATCTGAAAAAAGAGGAAGTAGTAGTATTATGAATACAACACTATAAGAGTAGGAAATTGCGAGTAAAAAGAAAATGCCTTACTTATCTGTTCTTGCTCCATTGCCATTTTTAGCTGCTCTGGGATTCCCATTCCAGGGATAACTGCTAGATTATTGGGTTCAACATCATCTGAGGACAAATGAATACAGTCAGCTGCAGAGAAGTCATAGTAAAGTAGAAAGGGAGATGAGAAAAGAATCGAGAAGGTCCCGAGGGTACAGAGAATTATTAAAAAAATAAAAAAACTGGAAACTGAACTGGCTTCCAAGGGAACATTATCCATTTACAAATGCTTACATCTCTTTCTCAATACCCTTCCTGATTTTTAATACAGACTGAAGTGTGTGTGAGAGCACAAGCATACAAGAGAGCGGGACTGTGAGAGAGTGAGCGTGGTCAACATGAGCTGTAAGTGAAAATGATTTATGTTTGACTGCCTGATCATAGACTGTATCAGTTCTGGCTCCCTGGAAGAGTGATGCATTGTATCACAGCTGTGATTGGTGATAAAACATATCACTATTCCAGAACAGAGAAAGCAAAGTACTACAGCACAGCTGTGTATATATATATATACTTTATAGCAGAACCACACTTCCATGGAAAAGGATAAGCAGCACTGCAAAGGACTGCAAGTCCAAAAAATTGGTCAGATATACTCAGATGGTATTATAAGCCTACCAAGGAATTTTGCAGACTCCATAGAACGAGCATCCTACCTGTAGGTGCAATAGCTGGTATTATGAGCCTACCAAGGAATTTAGCAGACTCCATAGAACTAGCATCGTACCTGTAGGTGCAATCTCTTTCTGGTCACAAGAGCCATACACAGAAAAGAAATATCCTGAATCATATCATACTTGCATACCTGGGAAATTTCTACTGTAGACTCCCTGGAGGGGAGTCATGTGGTGCCACTGGGAGAGATATAGGACGCGATTTGCTTCAAAAAAAGAGGTGGGGCTTAACTGTGACAGGGCAGGGCTTAAAATTAGAAAAAGTAGGAAGAACAGGCTGGGGAAGGAGGAGAAGTGGGCGGGGAGCGGGAGGAACAGGGTGGGAAGGAGGAGAAGTGAACAGAGTTTCATTAGAAACTCCCCATATCCCAAGAATCAGCCTCTACCCCGTAGAATCGGTAATCGGCTACAAAAACCGGAGTCTCTAGGGCAGATCTGGAGAGTTCCCAGCTATGCATACTGGTCCTGCCCAGATGACAGGCCAACCATGAAATACCAGGCAATTCCTATTTGTAGAAGAGGCAGCACCAGGCATACGTTTCAGCATTCTTGTGCTTCAGTAGTGAGCTGTTGCGGCTCTCTGTAGGTACTGGTAAACAAGGGGTCCTCATCTGAATTGCCCTATTACTCTTAAGGTTAACAAATCCAAGGGCTATTTACACAAGCAAAATATTGGTGAGCTGTAATAGGGACACCTTTTCTAGGTGTACAGCTAGAAACACTTGCTGGCTGTAGAAATAATCAGCCTGCATCATATGGGACAAAAATTCCATTTGATTAACATGGAGTTTTTAACTCCTTGAATGCTAGAGAGGTTTCAATCATACTGCAAAGAAATGTGTTGCAGATCTCTCCAGCATTCAATGGGTTAAAATCCCAATTTAAATCAATGGGAACTTCGTTTCTTCCCCTTCTTTGTATAAAGAAGAAGTCTAACTCTTTCAGTGCCAGAAGAGTACACAACGTATTGATATGCAATGCATTGCATACCACTCTGGCACTGAAAGGGTCAACTGTAAAGATAATAAGGGGAAATCTACAGTAATTGATGGGAAGCCATTCAGATACTCATGGAATAAAAATAAAAAAGGATTACCATATTCAATGCCATCTTCTGACATGCCGGGGAGTAAATTCAGATTGTAACGATCTCGCATTTTATCACCAGGACGATTTCTTGTCCAAAATTTGCTAAAAACAAAAATGTTCAAAAACTTTAATTGCCAAATAAAAAAATTAATAAAAAAAAAAAAAAAACAATTTAGGAAGCAAACTGGATTTCAAGTACTAAACAAATGAGAATGAGTTCTATTACCTGGTATGATCATTAGAGCCAGAACACAGAATATGCCCTAACGGATGCCAGGCAAGGCTCCAGATCATTCCTTCATGTGCAATCTCCATGCCACCTACTTCTTTCTCCACCCTGAGAAGCAGATTAGAAACAAAGCAGAAGCCATGTTCACAGATCAAAAATGGAGCAGCTCTGGGAGAAATCAACTTCAATAAAGGGAACAAATAAGAATTCCCAATATTTCCATAAATTTAAAGGGAGCTTTTAAATCTCTTAACCCTTTGAATGCCAGGTGGGTACATACCCCTCTGACACTCAAAGGATTAAATCAGATAGGTCATGGTTCCTGTAATGTGAGTGACCAGCAATGAAAGTGTTACAAAATTAATTAGGACTGGGCTGCATGGTGCATGTGCTATTCCAATGTAACCCTTTCAATAAGTCGAACTCTTTCAGTGCTGGATTGCTCACTTTTGCTCTTCTTAGAGTGAACAGTACCAGCACATAGCAAAGGAATGTGTTGGAGACCCTTTCCATTTAAATAGGGTTTGAACCCCTTGAATGCTAAACTGGCATTTGTGCATACGGCAACAAGTGTAAACAGATTGCCAAAACCAGTACATACCCAACATGCCAAAACAGCAGCGAGCCATCAGACCCTCCACTGGCAAAAAGACCCTCGTGTACTGGATGCCAGGCAACAGCTAGAAGATAAATAACCAGAATAAAACCACATAGTTCTTGTGAGACAATCAGCAGCTGAGAATCTGAATCCAAGTTTGATTTCTGACCTGTGGCCTCTTTTTTGTGGCCCCGAAAAACCTGCAGTTCTTCACGTAGATTGCGTATATCAAAGAGCTTGCAGAGATGGTCTCGTGATGCAGTAAGCAGCCAGTTTCCATTCAAGTTCCACTTGACTTCCATCACCGTGTTCTTGTGAGCATGTCTAGTTTGGAGTAGAGGAAAAAGCATTAAAGGGATAGTAATACTTCGTTTTATCTTTATTTTATTTTGTAGGCATTAAAAAAACATGAAGAACAATATAAGTCTTAGCTCTCAAACCTTTATGGTTTAAGTGATATTAACAAGCAAAGTACCCCCCCCCACCCCTGTTCAGCCAGATCAGAAGGGAGGTGCCCAGGTAGACTGCAGAGAGGGACAATCTTCAATTAAGATAAGGGAAAAAGCTGAAAAACTTGTCAAGGGGGGAAGGGCTTTCATTGTTTTCATACAAAGAAGATTGTCCCCTGCTGTTATCTGTCTGGTCTTACAACCAGATTCACAACTGAGAATAGATGGCTTACACTAGGGAAAAGTGGCGGGAGGGGGAAACTTTGCTTGTGAATATCTCTCAAACTATAAAGGTTTGAGAGATAAGACTTATATCATTCTTCATGTTTTTTTAATGCCTACAAAATAAAATAAAGTTAAAATGAAGTATTACTATCCCTTTAAAGACCCAACTCTATCACTTTAACACAGGATGACAAAGGATATTGAACTGTATATTATTTGCGCCAGTTCATCTTGGTACTTCAGCCTCAGTATCAGTATCAGTAAAAAAAAAAAAAAATGCATAAAACTTTGAAACAATAGAAATGGGTAATTTATGGAAATAAGAGAAACAAAATGATTTACTAAGTCAAAAACAGGCCATAGACTATTTTTATTGTTATATACAGCTTTCTGCTATCAAATGACAGAAAGAAAAAGTTATTCACTGAAAACTGAAATAATGTTTATGCAACACTTGTTTCCATGGACTACCGTGCTTTTTGCTAAGGGATTAAGATACAAGTGCTTTGGAGAGAAGGCATCAGTGCCCCCTGATGAAAACCGCATAAGTAAATCTTATGATTTTTCTCTACTCATGTCCTCTACAGCAGCATAAGGGGACGCTTGCTCCTTCATAAATAGTATCCAGTAAAGCATTTCCTATTTAACCCAAATGAAGTTCAGATATATGCCTTCACTATAACAAAACATGTGTACTTCTTATCCAAGACAAAAGCATAAGATGAGTTAACAAAGGTATAAAAAGCTAAAAAATATAAAAAAAAAAATCTAGAGCCATCTGATATTTTACACATACAACAGGTGTTTAACCAAGATATCACAGCAATAAGCCATCAATAAAATTTGTATCTTTCCTTCTATGTTCAGATCAAGGCCAGTGTCACCTATAGGCGAGGTAGGCGCTGGCCTAGGGCGCACATGTACTGGGGGTGCGGGCATGCAGCAGAGAAGAGCTGCGCCCGCACGCACCACGCCGGGAGCCGCAACACAAGTCTGTGTCGCTACTGTGCTCCCTCATTGCAGTTGGCTCTTAGTAATGCAGAGCGCTCTGGGAGTCATGATCTCCCGGCGCGCTCTGCATTACTGAAGAGAAGACTGCGCGGGAGCTACAGGTATGTGATGAGGGGCAAAGTGGAGCTGCTGAGGGCAAGTTGGAGCTGATGGGGGGCAAAGTGGAGCAGACGGGGGCCAAGGTGGAGCAGACGGGGGCCAAGGTGGAGCAGACGGGGGCCAAGGTGGAGCTGGTGGGGGGCAAAGTGGAGCTGATGGGGGGCATCTCTTATAGGCATCTCCAGACCAGGGGCAGACTGGCCCAGGGGGTAGAGAGAGGACAATCATGAAAAGAGGTGGGGTGTAAGTAGGCGGGGAATATAGGGGTGGAGCACAAGGGGCAGAGCCAAATGGGCAGCAAAATTATGTTTTGCCTAGGGTGACAAAAATCCTTGCACCAGCCCTGGTTCAGATTAAACCACTTACAGCGTTGCAAGGCTCTGGCCGTTCTTCGGATCCCAGAATTTAATTGGCTGTTGGCTGTCTTTGCTTCCCGATACTAGGAGTCCTTTGGTTGGATGCCAGTCAACACACTTTACATCAGCACCATGTCCTGAAAGCAAAAACAATATGCTGCAGCTCAAACATGTACATAATTCCAAAGACATTTCTTTTATGTTGTTTGTACTGTTTTGGAAACAGAACACCCATCCAGTATTGATGCATATGACTTTCAGAAACTTTCCTACAAACTGTCACTGTAATTACTACTAAAGTAACCTTTGGCACCTGAAGAGAATACCAAGTATGGTAAACTCAATTTGTTTAGGTCTATTACCTGTGGACAGTACACTAAAATGTAAGGGTAGCCATTATGCCTTCAACTGAGAAAATTCTTCAATAAAACCCCACCCTACCCACCATATACCATAAAATCTCAGGTATAATAATACACCGGTATAAATTACACCCAAGATTTTAGGGGAAAACAAAAGTGCCTATGTAGAATACTGACCCTTGCTTCCCTCCCCCACTCACCCACTGCCTTAATATGCTCCCACCTTCCCCTCCCTCTTAACCTCTCCCGAGGTATCTGGGATATCTGTGCAGATGGTGGCATGCTTGCATTTGCTGCCTGATTCCAGCATCCCCCTGTGAGGACCTGTGTTAATTCAAGATAATTTTAGTGCCCTTTGAGGACCTGAAGGTCCTCGTAGGGCACTACCATAGATTCAGATACATAGACCTCAGCATGCTGAATCTACAGTAGTGCCCTGAGAGGACCTTCATGTCCTCAAAGGACACTACCATTATCTTGAATTAACAAAGGCCCTCACAGGGGGATGCGGGAAGCAGGAGGCAAATGCAAGCATGCCACCCGCTGTGAAGATGTCCCAGATACCTCCGGCTGCAGATAGTAGAGGGACGGAAAGGTGAGAGAATACTGAGGTCAAGGGAAGGAGGGGGGCAGACATTAGGGGAAAAGGGGCAAAACTGTGAGTACTATACGTGAGATTTTACAGTAATCGCCAGCACATCATATTCTGTACTCCTTGCAAATTCATCACTAGCATCTCATCCTGTCACTGTGCCCTTCACCAGTGATCAGCCTAGATTCCATGCAAACATCACTAGCATTTTACTCTAACATCTCATCCAGCCACTATGTAAACCATTCTTAAAGGAGCAGTAAACTTTTTTTTATGAAAACACATTTTACAGAGCTTTTCCTGCTGAATAAAACAAGGTCACTCTCACTGCTGTCAGATGTTTTATTCAAAATTTATAGCAGTTTAAATAATCAGGAAGTGAATTTACTATGTTTACTTCCTGATTGTTCTGACAGGAAGTGACAGGCAGTTTATATCACATTCTATGGAAAACTGTATAATCACTGACTTTTCTGACTTTCCTCCCCATTAAAATCTAACAGGAAATCTAATTAGAATTTGACCACTAGAGGGCACTGCTAATGTAAAAAAAATACGTGTTTAAACTGTAATAACTATGGAAATATAAATCCCTCGGCAGTGGGAGTACCCTTATTTTACTCAGTAGGAAAATCCCTACAATATATATTTTTTCATAAAAAAAAGTTTACTGCTCCTTTAAGGATTTCATTTAACTAATTCACTAGAATCTCATCTTCTCCAATATGTAAACTTCCCTGGCACCTCACCATGCATTCTATATAAACATCTCACCAGCTCATCAGGACAGGTATGTAACATTTTCACAGGCGCTTCAGCCTGTCTACTTTATAAACCCATTAACAGCTCCTCATCCTGTCTACTGTGTAAATGTCACCTCCACCTCATCCTGTGTACTATGTAATCTTTTCAACAGCAATCAGTTCCACTTACTATGTAAATTATTTTCCAGCCCCTCAACATGCCTACATAGTAAATTAGATTGAAAAAAAGAAAAGTCCATTAAATAAAACCTTTGCTACAATATAACCCAAAAATGAGAATTACATAATTGTTTCCAGCTCCAAGATGCACGTTTGTACATTTACCAGAACTCCTACACAAGATAACCTTGCATGTTCCATTCTGCTATAAATGTAACTATCTTCTAATAAATAACTTCCTCTGCTGAATGGGTGGCCCATAGGTTTTAATCAGGTATGAATGAAAAGCTCACTAGAAAAATCTTTGTACTGATCTTGCATATACTTAAACAATGAAAAAAGATACGCTCTTATTTACTGTAGAGAAAAGAAACCTAAGTTCAGCTAGATGTTTTTTCATACTTTAATTCCTACATTCCATTAACTAATGTATTATTGCTTTTCTTGGTACCCTCTCCACTCCTAGAATATTATTGTTTTTTTTCTCAGAAATGGTGCCCAAAATTGCACTGATGATTCAAGGTGAGGTCTTACCAATGATTTGTGCGGGAGAAAAAGGGCTCCACTTTAACCCCACCATGCAGCCTCAGTTTCAACGTAAACATAATATGGAAGAAAAAAAATAAGTAGGGAAGGAAGGTCTCCTCTATATCAGGGACACCCCAACCAGAACTCAAATAACCTGTTTGTCTCCAGGCAGAACATTCTTTGTTGTACAAGGGCTAGGAGAAAAGTATTTCTAGGCAAGTACACAAAAATCCCCTTTTCTCTTTCATCCACTGTGTAACACAGGAACCAAGGGGATATACCAAAGATTTACCATCAGAATTCCTGTGAGGAAGAAGAAAAACCCTCAGAATGCAAAGGACTCTCAATATGGAAAAAACAGAAACAAGCATGAACTCTATGGTATCAAATGACACAAACACAACAAAAACAGGAAGTTACTAGAAATAAAGGCAAGAATGGCTCCTACACAGGCACTATAGCCTGTAAAACAGACCGTCCAAAAATGGCTTCAGTTGAGGGCAGAACAACATGAAGTCTGTAATGATCGCAAACTTGTGCTGTGACATGTAACTGTCTTGCATAACTGATCCAAAGCCTGGTTCTGGTAGGCTTAGGAAGCACCCACTCCTCTGGTGGACTGAGCAGTGACCCTAAATATTACAAGAAGTTTTTTCTTAATGACATAGTCATGGAGAAAGGTAGACTTGATTCCAGGTCTGCAACATCTGACAGCAAGGCAATGTGCCTCTAAAAATGAACGAATAGGGTTCATAGAACAAAGATTATGTCTTTTCTGAATTCTGTCCAGAAGAAAAGCCACACCTAAGGAGGCCAATAAAAAGCAATAAGGATCACATGCCCCTGCTTGATCCTGACACTCTGGGGAAAAAGATGGAAATGTAAAAACACATACACTAGGGTACACTGCCATGGAATGCCCATCGTGTCCACTGAGAAAGCAAGAAGTCACACTGTGTAGAACAAAACACGGGAACCTTGCTGTTCGACTGAGATGCCATCAGATCCACTACGGGAAAACACCATCCCCAAACAGAGTAAACAAAACATATGGTTGAGCTCCCAATATCCAGGATCCAGATGCTGATTGTTGAGAAAATCCATCATCTCATTGTCTTCTCCCATAATTTTAACAGCTGAGAGTAACAGCACGTGAGCCTCTACCCTAGTGTAAGGTGACCAGATTTTTAAAATGAAATCCAGGAACTTTTTTTTCTCCTCACCCTATCCACATCCACGCTGTCCAAACACTGCCCACACTATGTCCACCCTTATACCCTGTACACAAACTGCCCACACTCTGTCCAGCCTCACACCCTGCTCACACTCTGTCCAGCCTCACACCCTGCTCACACTCTGTCCAGCCTCATACCCTATATCCAAACTGCTCACCCTCGCACCCTGTTCACCCTTCACACGCTGTCCACCCTGCCCACTTCCACACACTTCCCACCTTGACCTTCTCCACACAATGTCCACCTCCACACTGCCCACCCCCACACACTGTCCACACTAACTCCACACTGCCCACCCTGTCTTCCTCCACACCCTATCCACCGTCCTCCTCCCCACACTGCCCCCTCCACATTGTCCAACTCAAACATTGTCCACACTGCCCACCCCATCCTCCTCTAAAACTGTCCACCCTGTCCTCCTCCACACACTGCCCACCCTGTCCACCTCAACACTGTCCACCCCAAATTGCCCACACTGTACAACTCCCCATTTCCCACCTCCACATTGCCCACCTCAACACTGTTCACCCTCATACACTGTTCACCCCACATTGCCCACACTGTCCAACTCCACATTGCCCATATTATCCACCTCCAAGCTGCCCACCGCATACTCCTCCACAAACTATCCACCTTGTTCTCAACACACTGCCCATACTGTTCACCTCCACATTGCCCACCTCCACACTGGCCACATTGCCCACACTGCCTAACACCACATTGCCCACCTCCACAATGTCCACCTCAACACTGTATACCAATTAGAAGATTAACCTCTTCTTGAATGCTAGAGAGGTCTCCAGCACATTCTGAAGCCTCTTCAACATTCAACGAATAAAATGCCCCCATTTAAATCAGGAATGCTTATTAGTTCCCTATATGGCAACTGGTTTGCCCCCAGAAATGCACCAGTTGCCTTTAGTACATCAGGCTCCGTGTCATCCTTGTTTCACTTCCAAGCAAGTTGTGTGGATATGAAAAGACACAAATTAGTGGCTTTTACTCCGTCACAATAAACTGGCATATACAGTGTATGCTGAAAATGTCCATCTTTACCACTATAGGGGAGGTGCTAATAACAAGAAAAAAAAGTATGTAATAATAAAAAAAACAAAACAAAACAAAAAAAAACCCTCAAATGTGTTTGTCATTTTACTAAAAGCCACACAAACGTGTCATTTTCAGAACTGCAAAGTAACAGTACAACTCGCAGCAATACACCCACATCTTAAAAACGGTCACTAGTAATGATGTCACATACAGACATGTATGTCATACAAAAATAGATTCATGTCATTCAATGTGACAGATATACATATCCGTGTATATTATACTACAGATACACATATATACCTCATGACACACAGGAACATATATGCATGTCATACAATACCACACACATACATGTCATACACGATTATGTCATTGTACAATATGTTTCACATAACAGACATTCAAGGCATAAGCGGATACCACACAGAAGAAATGTGTGTATCAGAGCCACAGACAAGGACATAACTGTGGAAGTTACGGTGTCCCACGCACGTTACAGTGTCACCCATATCACTCACCAGCTAGGATGGCTTTACCCGGGTGGATTAGCTTGGCACCACCGGCAGGGGCACTCAGTCATTCACTACAAGTTGCTGGAGTACTGCCCTACTGCTGCCTGCATTCCTGCTCCACTTGCTTTGAGTACCGTGCAGCCGTCCGACACACTACAGCCAGTGAAAGAGGAGTATCCTGGCAAAACTCTGCTCTCTCATTGGCTGCCATTTTAACTCATTGGGAAGGCACTGGACGGCAGATACAGCTTAGGTACTGCCATCCATGCCTTCCTATTGATGCAGCTGCATGAGTCAGATCTGGGGACAGTGCCCTCAATCCGGGGACTGCCCCGGAAACCGGGGACATCTGGTAACCCTACCCAAGTGAGAATCAGACGAACTTCTCACCATGCAGGAGAACATTTAGACCCTCCTTGGTGGCTTACATAAGCCACCACCTCTGCATTGTTGGATTGAATCTGCACTGGCAGATCCCAGAGTAACTGGGACAAATGCTGAAGAGAGAAGTAAACCACTAAAAGTTCAAATGCATTGATAAAAAGTATGCTCTTGCTTTAAGACCAAAGGCCCTGGGCCATCCTGGAGCTGAATGAGGTTCCCCAACCCTTCAGGCTGGCATCTGTCATCACTGTGGACCAGTCCTGAATGACCAATGGACAAACCAGTGTCAAGTAATATTCCTGTAGACACCAGTAAACATCTACCCTTGTCTAGTCTGAGAGGGACATCTCACAGGAAAGGTTACACTGCTGTCTGGACCAATCCTTGAGAATATCCAGCTGCATCTCCCGAGTGTGGAACTAGGCAAATGGAACTACCTCCAAGCCTGAGACCAGATACTCCAAGAACCTCTTACTCCTGCACCATCACAGATGGGCTAACTGTTTTCTGGCAAAAAAGATCCAACCCCGAAGCTTGATGAATCTCATGCAGAGAAAGACTAGAACCTGGGCCGGCAACCAGAGAGGATTTCTTGCAATTGATTAACCAGCCATGCTGCTCCAGAAAGGACAATCAATCTGAAGATGCAAGGCCTCCATTGAAGAAGCTTTTAGCAAGAGGTAATACAGATAGGGAATAAAGGAGGTCCCAAATGAATGAGTTTGGGAGGACAATGTCGCCATAAACTTTGAGAAAACTAGCGTGGCAGATGCCTGCTTTAAAAGGGAGGGCAGTGGAATCTTTAAAGGTGAAACAAAGGAAACTGATTATCTGCATGAATAGAAACATGCAGATATGAGTCTTATATACATAGAAGCCAATAACTCACCTAGACACATGGCAGAAATGTGGTGTATGAATGAAGCAATTGAGATGATTCAGGTTCAAGACCAAATGACAACCACTGTCCATTCTGGAGACAATAAAAAAGGTTTGACTAAAATCCCATGAATCTCTTCTGTGGAGGAACAGGAACCAAGACCTGCATACCGATATCCATCAGAGACTGAACTGCCTCTAGAAATAATAGAGCATCATTGGGGTCAAAGGGACCCTGGACATAAAAGACAAGTAGGAGGAGGGAATCTAAAATCTATATGACATGTAGATATCATCCAATTGCCTAAGGCAGACCAGACCTCCAAAAGTCATATGGAGGTACACTTTTCAGTGGTGATGCATTAGGGATGGCTTCTTACCGCCCACACTTGCATGGATTTCAGAGAAGGGCACACCTGGCCCATAGCCGTGTTCGGTTACAAGTATTGTCTGGGTATAGAAAAAGCGGCAAAATATCTGTGAAAAGGAATGACACTTGGGAGGAACCTAGGCAACAGGGCACTTTAGTCCCCAGTAGCATGGCTAAAGACCTTCTCTAGTTCTGGACCAAAAAATGTGCTTGTTGAAAAAAATGGAAGCAACAGTGCCAAGGACTTGAAAATGAATTTGACAGTGCCTAAGGTTGATTCAATAAGACATGTACTGGCCTAATAAATCAGATATGGAGAGGACAATACCCCAATGTTTTGGAGCATCTGGATGAACAGCATGCAACAACTGCTTTCCCCAAACAGATATGGCCGTACTCACCCATGCTACAGCAAAAGGCTTGCCCAGCAGTCACAAAGGTTTGCCTTAAGACCCGAATCCAGGCTCCTATCCAACTGATCCTTGAAAACTACTGTAGCTGGAACTGGTAGAGCAGTGTGTTAAAGGGGTAGTAATGTTTCACAATAAAAGCAGCTCCAAATAATCTTCATAGTATTTGGGCCATGGAGAGTGTTATTTCAATACTGTCAGAGTTGTAGTTCAAGAGAAACTGAATGATTAAATATCCCCCCTCCTGCCCCTTTTACTGATGTAACACTGCTCACCTTAGAGCAGCAAGACTGCCGGGATGGACTGCAGAGAGAGAAAATCTTCAGCGAGAATAAGAAAAAAAACTGAAAATCCTGTCAAGGTGGCATGGTTCTCCTTATGCTCATAGAGAGAAGATTGTCCCTTGCTGTGAGCTGTCTGGTCCCAGGACCAGATCCACGTCTGAGGTCATTTTATGTAAATCAGGTCATTTTATGTAAATCCTTCTGTTGAGACATCATCTCAATTTATTCCGCAGTGTCAGATGCAAATATAAATAGTTTTACTTTCTATAACTATTTTGAGTCATTTATGAATGTTAAAATAGAAGTGGACCAAGTACTGAACCCTGATGTACTCCACTCTCAACTTTAACGGTATGTGAGAATATTCCACCTACAACCTATTTTCTATCCAGTTACAAAGGTTATCCCCTAGACCCAAATTTCCTTGTTTTATAGGCAAGCCATCTGATTGGCACTGTTGTAAATGTCTTCTAGATCTAGATATACTAGATCTACTGCTTTTACACCATCTAAGTTGGTACTTACTTCTTCACAGAAGCTCAAACAATTTGCTTGGCAAACCATGCAGTTTCCTCCTAAGTTTACTTTTCACAGTTATAATTCTGAATATAATGCCTTTATACCTTCAAGCAATTTCCCCAAGACTGTGGTCAAACTTACATGTCTAGATTTCTCAAGTTTTGTATCCATATTAAATAAAGGCACCACGTTGGCTTTATACCAATTTTGTGGTACTGAACCTATGGTGAGATTGGTGTTGCCAACACTACACTGAGTTCCCATAGAATATTTGAAAGAGGTGAAAAAGTCTCCAGTGATATCACTCAAACTTTAGGAATTTTAGTTCATAGACTACATGGAATAACACAAAAGCTGGAGAGTTATCCCAGTGGGGAAATTATTTCTGCTTTTTCACACCTTAGTGCATCTCTGCCCCCCAGGAATTTTGTCAGCCACAATTAAATTAAAGGGGAACGCTCACCTCTAGTAAACTTGTGTTCATCTTAAAGTTCCCTTGTAGTGAAGCAGTTATACGTTTCATACTTTATTTTTCTTCCATATAATTATATATTGCCAGAGATCTTGCCTTTCAAAGTTATGCTGATGACGCAAGTTCTGTATATGCTGTGGTACAGATATGTACTGCAGCCTGTCAACGTTCCTCTTTTCTCTCCCCCCCTGAGTGCTGCCTCCTTCCCACATCTTCCGATGACGTAGGATTTCTGCAAATGTCCTGTGCTCTCTTGCAAATGCGCATCCAGGTCATTGTACAGGCATAAACTGAGCACGTCCATGCGCTCAGTGCTGTATAAAAAGTGTCAGTCTGAAATAAAAATATCCACAGAGGAAAGCGGACTGCCACTTTTTATAAAGGACTGAGCGCATGAACTATTATCCAAACCCCCCCCCCCCCCCCACTTACTGGGGCCTTATCCTTCCAACTATAATCACTCATCAAAGCACTCCTCCTGCCTAAAACAAAGGCAGGAGGAGTACAGGGGCCTCATCCAGTCTGCTATGTAAACTTAACTGCTCTTCATCCTGTCAGCATTTCCCCAGGCAACCTATCCTGCTTATCTTGCACACTATATATAGTGTACATGGCACCTTTCCTTGCCTATTATGTATACTTTCCACCATCGCTCCACCTAGCCTACTAAATAAACTATTCTCCAGTCCCTCGTCCTATTATTTTAACTCTTAAGCTGGTAACTCATCCTGTGGAAACTCTTCATAAGGAGCTCAACCTGCCCCTAAGGTAAACTCCTTACTGACAGTTCATTCTGCCTACTATGTCAACACTTCACTAGGTTTTATCCTGTCTGCTATGTAAATTCTTCACTAGCAGCTCATCTGGGGCTAGATTCTATTGCAGGTGCTAGTTTTATCTCTGCTTTTATCTCAATGTTTCCCCATAGACTTCAATGGGAACATTTTTGATAAAACGGGTGTTAACATTTATCTCCTGTAATAGAATCCAGCCCCTGGCCTATTATGTAAATTATAAACTAGTGACTTCTGCCTTCTATGTAAACTTCACAGGCTGTTCATCCTGTCTTCCATATAAACTCTTAACTGGCATATCATCATATCTAGTATGTGAAAGCTTCACCATCTTCTAATCCTTGAACAGAAATGCATTCATAAATTAGCTAGTGACTAATTCTGCCAATTATGTAAAATATGCTTTGCATCCAGTGTAAATTTTTTGCAGGGTTTCACCCTAACCATGTACACTTCATCTGCACCACACCCTGCCTACTAAGTAAATTTCACAAGAGCCTCACCATGCTTACTGTGTAATATCTTCTAAATCTCTCTAAAGAGGATTCCCCAAGTATTTTCCCATTTAGAGTATGTATAGCATATATGTTTCTGCAGCCCAAATGCATAACCTTACATTTATCTATATTAAGCCTCGTCTGCCACTTTTCTGCACATTCACTTAGTTTATCCACTATGTAAATTGTTTACCAAAAACCTCATCCTGCCTAATATAACTTTTCACTAGCTACTCATTTTTCCTTATTTCCACTCTTCACTAGTGCCTCATCCTGCCTACCAGCTACACTATTCACTGATGCCTCACTCTGCCTACTATGTACAAACTTCACCAGATCATCCCACCTACTAAGTAAACCCTTTGACAAAGCCTCATATCCTACCTACAAAATAAACCTTTTCACCTGATACTCTTCATGTCTGCCATGTAAGCTGTGCCTTATTTTGCTTTTTTTTATGTAAACAGCTCACTCAACCGGTGTAAACTCTTCTACTGTCTCATCCCGCCTATTAAAGGGATAGTAATGTTTCACAAACAGCTGTTCCAATTAATCTTCATAGTATTTGAGCGATAGAGAGTGTTATTTCAGTACTGTTAAAGTTGTAGTTCAAGAGTAATTGAATGATAAAGTTTCCCCCTCCTGCCCTTTTTACCTAGTCTAAGCCACGCCACCTCCCCTCAGATGTGGAATTTGGTCACTAGACCAGACAGATTACAGCAAGGGACAATCTTCTAACTGTGAGAACAATGAAAGCCCTGCCCCCATGACAGGTTTTTCCTTATGCTCACTGAAGATTGTCCCTCTCTGTGATACACATCTGGACACCACCTTGCGGCTCTGAGGTGAACAGTGTTACATCAGTAAAAGGGGCAGGAGGGGGATACTTTATCATTCAATTAGTCTTGAACTACATCTCTGACAGTATTGAAATAACACTCGCCATGACCCAAATACTATGAAGATTGAGTTGCTTTTATTGTGAAACATTACTATCCCTTTAAGTAGACTCAACATCATTCTGTCTACTATTTAAACAATCATTTAGTAGAGAAAAACATGACCAAGCAAAACCCAAGTTGCCACAATCACCAAGAATAAACTATGTACTCTTGTCACACCTCTGAGCTGGAAGGGTACTGCAAGCTATGGCCCCTTGCTTTCCTTGTGCTTAGAGGAAATCAGCTGCACTTCACTGATGTGGTCTACTAAAGGCTGAAATGTATGCCTAGTGTTTTGTGCTTACTCTGATGCAGAGAGCATTTGTTTGTCATTTCAGCCCAAGACTGTCTGTGGGTGGCACTAGACATATAAATATGGAAATGTCTTCTCTGCAGTGGTGCATACGAGCAAAAATATGACTAAGCAGCAACTGACTGGGCACAATCCCTAAGAATGAACTGCTTTGTTATATTCATTCTTACCATACACTTACCATGGCTCTTTTGTTTTGTACTATATAAACATTTAACCTACGACAACCTACCCAATATGTAAAGTCTCAAATAAATGACTCATTCCTCCTTTTATGTAAAGTGCTCATTTGTGCCTTTTTCACTGGTGACTGATCCTGCCTTCTATGTGAACTCTTCAAAGAAGCTTCTTCCTTCTACTAGGTAATGTCTTCCCCAGCATCATATCCTGCCTAACATGCAAACTATTTTCCTGCACTAAGCAAACTATTTAAGTAGCAACTTAACATAACTAATCTGTAAAAACTTTGCCAGCACCTAATCCTACCTTATATGAAAGTTTGACACCACTGTTTCACCTTGCTTGCTACATAATGTGAGATGCAACACTGACACAACGAGGAATCAAGGATCAGTGTGCTCTTTTCACACAAGAATTCTGCTCCCTTCTTGGTGCTCCAGTGCTCACAATGCAGCTCAGGCTTAATTAGTAGGTTTACTCCCTGGGTAGTGGAACTGCTGAAAGGGCAGTTATGAAATGATAGTTGCCTTTAACTCTCAAAAATTGCAATTATCACATGGATAGTTCCCTATCAACAGAAAAGGTCCCCTGTGGTCAGCCTGGCTAAAGAAGCTGGGGCTGCACTGCAAGATCCAGCAAAGGGGGAAGAGAACAGAGGTCTGAAAAGAGATCCCCAGGGCTCCCTTGCTGGTCTTGTGAGAAGAGCCTGAACTGTAAGACATGCAGCTTAGGGGCCCAAAAACACGCAGCCCAGCAATGTGAGGCCCTCCAAAAACTTTTAAGTGCCCTGCAACTCGGCATCAATGGGTTAAAAGCCCCATTTAGATCAATGTAATTTGCTGTGCAGTGTGCTGGATAATTCTTTGGCCATTCTTAAGGTTAATTGGTCCACCATAGAGAGAGAGAGATATGGGGTGTGTGTGCGTCCATATCTAATCTGCCTGTATGTACGTATCTGTATGTGCATCTGTCTGCTCTTTTATCTACGTGCATCCAAGTCATTGTGAGTCTGTGTATATATCTGTTCGTGTGCGTCTCTGTGTGCATGTTTGTCTGTGGGTGTTACTAGCAGTCAATGCTGCTGCCTTCCTTGGAGGGAAGTGTTGAGTATGCAGCACTCAATTGTATTTGTTTTTAATATGCCTGCCACAGACCTGGTGTCTGACTTAAAAGTTTAATGACCCTACAAATGGCTGACAGGAGCCATTTAAGGCTGCACAGAGCAGGACAGCTGGCTTTTACTTTCGGACTCCTTCTGCCTATAAACTTTCTAACCACAACTCATTCGTTCTACCATGTAAAAGTCTCATTAGCGCGTCATCCTGCCTATTATGTAAGTGATGACTCATCCACCCTTCTAATTAAACACTTCAATAGATCATTTTACTCTATTGCACCATAGTGAACAAATACAAATTTAAATTGCTTTTAACCCTTTGAATCCTTGAGATGTCGCCAACACGTTGAAGACAGACCTCTAGTGTTCTCACACCTAGAGAAAGTCAGCACTGAAATAGGGGACTATTTATGCAGGGCAACACCGGGATAACAGAAGCACTATGCAAGCCTGCCAATTTTTAATTATCATTAACAGTGCCAAGTTGCTCATGTTTGTTCACCTAAAGAGGGAAGACAGGACCTCTGCAACATTCAAAGTGGTAGAAGGCTCATTTAAATTAACTGGAACATTTGTCCATTATAGTAGAGTTAGTTTGCACCAGAACTGCTCCTCTTTCTTGTTCATATGGCCCTTAGTTGTATGAAGTCAAAGAGTCGTATTTACTGAGCAGTCTCATATAGTGTGTATTAATAGGTAAAACAGGAAGTTCTGGTAAATAGACTCGTTCTTGTGGCAGGAAGGCTTATACAGATCTAATTTTTTCTGGGTTGAGGCAAAGGTTGAATCTGATAGAGTTGTGTCCTATGTTACCATGTTACTACGTTACCGATAAATCCTTTTCTCTTAGTCCATGTGGAACACAGGACTTCCCTCCTGGAGGAATAACCAATGGTTGAGTCCCAAGCAGGGGTGGTTCTCTCTCTGTTCTCTTGTTCAGGGGATTCCCTGCCTTGTTCCACTTCCACTTCAGTTTCTTTTCTTTTGGGTTTGCTATACATACTCGTTGGGGTAAAACGGTGAAGGACTCAAACTCTAAGAGCTCTTTTGTTCGTGCACTGCCCTCCTGAAGTAGGAGACTTTACCTCATGGTTCCGGTGTTTCTCATGGAAAGGATTTATCTATAAGGACATAAAACCCCTTTTACTGGTCAAAAGAAAATTGGGGAGGACACCTACACAGGCACAGCAACCTTAGAACATCTTGGTCAAAAGTGGCTTCAGCTGGAGCTAACACATAAACACAGTAAAGTGTGACAAACCTGTGGTAAGTCGACCATGTTGCCACCTTACACACATGCTCAGCAGAGGTGCAATTCATATAGGCCTAAGATGTGCCAATCGGCCTGGTGGAATACACAATAACCAGAAAGGCACTGGCTTCTTCCTTAGGACATACTCCTAGTGAATTGTCACCTTAATCGAAGAAGCAGCCTGGCCAGCATGAGAGTCCTCAGTGATGACAGAGCAAATCAGATTTTGAAAAGGGCTGCATGCAATGTACATAGTACTTCAAGCACCTATTTGCATCCCAGAGATGAAACTCCTTCTCCTATCTATTACACGGAGCTGGACAGAGAGGAGGAAACAATTTCCCGATTGATGTGAAACTCTGTGTGGATAGAAATAAGTCCTGAATAAGAATACATCTGCCTTGTTTCATGGGGACTACAAAAAGACTGAAGAACATACGAGTCTTTCCAGAGATAGAACTAGTATTAACACCTGCACTTCTAGCAGGGAAGAAAAGGCATCCAAAGATAGACAGTCACTCGGTATCGTGAGCAACTCTGGACATGAAGAAAAGGAAGGAATCTGAAATCTATGCAGTACCATACTGAAATTTCCCACAAAACTCACTGGTCCACCAAAGAAACAGAAAAAAAACAGGGATGACTTCAAAGACTGTGGTGGGCCAGACCACATTAAGTCACACAGAGATAGATTTGTCAGTTTTGGTATTCTTAACAGACTTCTTGCCCACCCATGCCTGATTGGTTTTTGAGGAGAAAAGTGCCTGGTTGCTAGAGGAAGAGAAACAGGGAAACTGTAGGCAATACTGCCCTGGGAGCATACCCATATGGGCGAGGGTAAGGAAAACCACTATTCTGCAGAAAAAGGAACATTTATGAGTATCCTGAGGCAACAAGGTACTCTTGCTTCCACTGGAATCCCTGATCGCCTCGGCCAGTTCTATGTCGCACAGCTATTTGCCCACAAATGCGAGGGATACCAAAGATCTCGTGGAGGACTGGTCAGCAAACCAAATCTTACGCCACAAAGCACAAAGTCTAGCCACAGAGTGGGCAGAGACCTTTTCAGTAAATTTGGTGACATCAAAGGTAAGGTAAGCATTAGCTGTAACAATCTTAGATATAATGATAACTAAGTCCTCCTTCAGTGGGTCTGCTTTGACCGCATCCAGAAGCTGGTCCCCCAAGACAACCACAGTCTTAACGACCCATGCAATGGAAAAGGTAGGGGGAAAGTCGGCACCAAAGGCCATAAAATTTGCTTTCAAAACGCAATCCAGGCACTTGTCTTCCTGAACCTTGAGAGTTGCAGTATCCACCAGCAGTAGCGCTGTATTCTTGGCAAGGCAAAAAATTGGGGGTGGGGGGCAGCCACAGGGTGGGTAGCCCACTGCACTAAAGCCTCAGAAGAGAATATAAAAGATATAAGTCCATTAAGGGATAATCACTTGTTAGGCGTTTTCTATTCCTCCAGAATCATTTGGTATAGGGAATGGAGAGGAGGTAAAACATTGACCTTCTTGTCCGAGTTAAAATATTTGGGGAAGAGGAACTAGAATCAGAAGCCTCAGATACTTATGAATTTCTAGGACAGCCTGAATAAGACCCTAAGTGGTTGAGTAGGGGTCTTCCTCATAAGTGTACCCAGTACAGAAAGATGACCATGTTGTCTTCTTCAGTTTCCCCTTCCTCCATGGAGGGATCTCTTTAAGCCCCACAATATAGCATAAGGAGCAATGGGTTAAAGGAGTTAGATTGGTGCCTGAATCCTTAGTAGACTTGGACTTGCCTAGAGCTCCCCTGACAATCAGAAGACCGCCTGAAGAGTAAAGTAAAAACAGTAAAATTACTTATAAAGTCTTAAAAGTACTTATCTGAATGCAGAGGGTTAATGTGGCAAGCAGAAATCAAAAAGGAAAACTGTCCATCAAGGACCACCGCTTCCCTTGGCAAAAAGCCTGTAAAAAAATTGGCTGCTGGGAAGTGTACTTTCCTAGAAGTATAACTGTTGCAGTCCCATAATTGCATTCTATGTTCCAAGCAATATGGCTGCCACAAGTGGCACCATAGAGGAAGGAATGCCCATAGAAAGGCAGTGCAGGGGTTAAAAACAACACACTAGTTCCGGAGAATATGAACACAGAAGTGCTGGCTAATGTAGTGAGGTGCTGCCAAAGCATGCCCATCAACTGTGTATACAGTAGGCTACCAAACCACAAAAATGTGGCTGCCAGATAGAGAAGTAGGGATATACTCACTGGATCTGTGCACTCAGAAAATAATCTCTTCAGTCTCCAGTCTCACATTAAGCAGCTAAAAGGAAACTAGGCTGTAAAAACAAGCCATCCTCCACAGAACCAATCCTGAAAGTTATGTGCACTGATCAATCCTTACAAAGGCTCCAGTCGACGCCAAGACATTGACTAATGTTTAACAAATGTGTTAAGTGATGACCCCATCTTTGCCTTGCACAACTGCTCCACAGAAGCCTAGTTCTTGTAGGCACAGGAACCACCTTCCGCTCTGACAGAGTGAGCATTAACTCTAAAGGGCACATAGAACTGGTGAATTGTTGCATTGATCAAAGAGGCCACCATCACTGTAGATGCTGCCTGGCCAGCATGAAGGCCCTCAAGAATAATGAACTAAAAATGCAATTTGTAGAAAGGTTCCCTGCAATGAACATAGTATTTTAGACACCAAACTACTTCCAAGCAGTGAAGCTCTGCCTCCTGTTTGTTCGATGAAGCCAAACAAAGAGATGGAAGAACCATTTCCTGATTAATATGGAAATCAGAAACCATATTGGGAGGAAACCCAAAGGGACTTTGCAGAACCACCATCTGCAAGAAACATCAGAGCTGGCTGGGGGGGGGGGGGGGGGGGGAGGTGTCTACTAGACAAATCCTGTAGTTCAGCCACATGCTGGACAGACAAAACCCGCAAGCAGAAAGGTTGTATTAAGTAATAGAGATACAGAAGCCAGAGGCTCAAAGGGATCCTTCTGAAGCACTCAAGGACCAGATTTAAGTCACATGGAGGAGTGGAATCCCAAAAGTCAGGGTACGTATGAGCTAACCCTTGCACAAAGGTCTGCATATCCATCAGCAAGGCAATGTGCCTCAGCAAAAGAACCAATAAGGCTGAGAACTGGACCGTGATATAACCAAGACTAAGTTTCTTCTGAAATCAGCCCTAAAGAAGAGCAATAACTGGAAGACGCCAGGGACCCTGATGCAACCGTTGGTCTTCAAACGAATGGAAAAACAAAATACCAGACCCCATTATATGCCTTAGCTAAAACCAGCTTACAGGCGTTCAGCATGGTCGCTTTGACAGCCATCAAAGTGAGCCTCTCCACTGTAACTCAGAAGACCCTGCGCCAATAAGTATGGAAGAAGTAGAAGACTACAGCAGCTCAGCCAAGGATAGACTGAGTATACTGGAGAACCACACCACCAGCGAAGATCTACCATCGTTTGGACTGAGAGACACATCACACTGGAAAGACAACACTTTCGTATGGACCAGTTCCTGAGTTAGGAATTGAGCAAATGGAACTGCCTCCAAGATTAAGACCAGATACCCTAACACCCCCATGTATTTTCAAACAGACGCCCGCAGGCGAGATAAGAACTGAGACACCTGCTGAGACAACGTCTGAACCTTGTCTTCTTGACGAAAGACCAGCCCTGAAGTTTGTAGAGAATAATGCCAAGAAAAACTAAAACCTAGGATGGAACCAGAAAGGATTTCTTAAATTGGTCACGCAGCTGTGGTGCTCCAGTATGGATACACGTGTCTGAATATGAAGACGCAAGGCCTGAGCTGAAGGAGCTTTTAACAAGAGATCATCCAGATAAGGAATAATGCAGATCCCAAGTGAATAAACACAGCTGGATAATACCAGCATAAGTTCTGAGAAAACCCATGTGGCAGACACCAGCCCAAAAGAAAGGATGATGAATTCAAAATGGCGGTCCAGAAACATGAAATGGAGGAAACGATGAGCTGTGTGAACAGGAAAATGTAGATATATACTTCTCTTGCACAGATAAGCAATTCAGTGATTGAGGTGCTTCAGGTCCAGGACCAGATGACAGGTGCCACCCTATTTGGGAACTATGAAGAGATCATAATAAAATCCCATGGTCGCGATGGACCCTGTGCAAGAAAAATGAAGAGGAGGAGGGAACTTGAAATCTATACAATAACCTTCTGACATCACACATAAAACCCACAGATCTGCCACCGAAAAGGAGTCCACATTTTCCGAGAGAGACATAGACATCCTCTGATAGCCTGAAGACAACCAGACCTCCGCGGGTCATGTGTAGTTTAGACTTATCAGCAAACTGCTTTTGGGTAGGTTTCTTACCCACCCACACTTGCTCGGATTTTGGGGAAGGTATTTCTCTGTCGTCCAATACAGGTTACTCGTAACTCTGGGAGGCAATCTGCCCCTTTTAGAGAAATGTTCCTGCCTACTTAATGTATGCAGGAGGTGGAGCCTCCCTTCCCTCCTTAGCTGCAGCTAGCCAACCAGCTCCAGAATGATTTGTTCCTTTGGTGCGACAACACCAGGTGGAGAACAGTTCTGCTATAGTTCTCGTTTCTTTTTTTATTATCTGTCAGATATGGAATACCACCATTAGGCGGATTACCATGACTGACAAATGCCCTTCAACGTGGCTAGCTCAGTATTCAGGTGCTCTTTTGTGGACCTTAAGCCCTGATGGGGAAAATCTTGATTTCAAGTGCTTCCCCAGGAGTCACCCACTGAGGTACTTCTTGCTGCATGGTAATCTGAAGACAGAAGATCTGCAGGAAAAGTGAGCTACCCTTTGAGTGCTGCAGGTCCACTTGTCCCACAGTGCCCCTCCACACAGGGGTGTATTCTGGAGTTCCTATTGTACACTCCAGCACTCACTGGGTATATCTGTATGTCTGTTTGGAGCAGGTTTATGTGGTAACTCAACCCTTTCACTGCTGGTTTGGCATTTTATTGGGGGTGTTTATGGCACTTTTCCTACTGGAGTAGTATTTTCTGAGTGTCCACACATGTTCCCTGATGTTTTACTCCTTTTCATGATTTACTTTAATTTGTGTAAAAATTACATACGCGCACTTTACTGCATAGATGCCATTGCTCCATTCACCTCTATGGGACGTATCTCTGTAACCGTTTAACCTAGCGACTTCAGAGATGGCTCATTTTACTTGTCTACCCTTGCTCTATCATCCGGTTTATAGTTAAAGTGTGTTGGGGGGCTCTGGGCACTGTTTAGGATACTTTTTTGAGAAAAACTGTTTCCCATGAGCACTTGCTTCGCGCCTATTTTGTGATTGGCTCCCTCCGCGGCAGCCATTTTGTGAGCGTTTCTAGTTTGTATCCTACGCAGGGTTTGGACTCTCCTCTGCAGATTAACCCTTCGACTGCCAGATAAGTCTGTATTTAGCATTTTTGAGGTGAAATTTTAATCTTACACACTGTAATTGGGTGATTTACTGTACAGTTGGTTATTTTGACACTAAGTATGTCTATACCGCTGTAGCTAGGGGCTAGACCTAAGACTAAGGAGGCTGGGGTCTCAGTATCCCCCATTGTGCAATGCTCTTCCTGTCACTCAGGGCTACCTAGAGAGTTCTCTGGTCACTTATGCCCAGCATGTTCTGAAGTTCCTGATAGCAACCCAGGCACCTCCAGCTATGCTATTGAGCCAGCTTGGGTGCAAGAGTTTAAGAGTTTTAGGTCCACATTACAACTCTGTCCATCTCAGATACAGGGGGCCCTTCAGACATGGCAGCCCCCCTCTACTATCAGATCTTCCCTGCCTAAACCTCAGGGGGCACCTGATGTGTCAGATTCCGCTGAGGAGGAACTGTTCTTGGATTCAGACATTGAGGATGGTTCGGTTCTGGAGTCTTCTCGGTGTCTTGGGGACCCATTTGAAGCTGATCCTGACCTCTCTCTGCTGAGGGTCTGATCAGAGCAATATTAACCACCCTCAACATTCCCTTGGTTCAAGAAGTTCCTTCTGATTGCTCTGATGTTTTTCAGGAGCCCGCAAAGCCCCTTACTTATTTCCTCCTAACCCCACTCTTGACCGTCGGGTTTCTGAAGAGTGGAAATCACCGGACAAGCCTGCTTCTGTGTCCAGGAAATTTGCCAAGCTTTACCCCTTTTCTGAAGCTGCGCTTGCTAGGTGGGTTCATCCCCCCAAGGTGGATGCACCCATCTCCAGGTTATCCAAGTCTACTGCCATGCCAGTCTCTGATGCTTTTGCTCTGAAGGACTGGACTGACAAGAAACTTGAGATTTCTCTCAAATCCATTTTCGTCACTGTTGGTACCTCTATGTGCCCAGTGTTTGCAATTGCGTGGGTCAAGTGGGATATTGCAGTCTGGACTGAGCAACTCACTACGGCTGTCCGTCAGGATGCTCCTACTTCGGAGAAATTGCGTCTTCTTGCCAATATCTCTGAAGCGCTACACTATGTTTCTGCTGCCACTTTGATGCCGTCCGCATGATGGCTATAGTTTTTACTACATCTGTGGTGGCCAGGCGAGCCCTTTGGCTCAAGATCTGGTCTGTGGACACTGCTTCCATGAAAGCCTTGCTTTCTTTGCCTTTTCAGCGTACCTCTTTGTTTGGGCCTCATCTTAAGGAATTGATCAGCGAGGCCACTGGGGGTAAAAGTACTCTTATACCCCTGGTCCCTAAGAAGAAAATGCCGCTTAAGCGTAACCGGTATTTTCGTTCCTTTCAGAATGAGACACGTCCGGCGAACCAGGCGGTTCCCACAGCTCCACGAACCTCCTCCAAGCCCAAACAGCAATGGAAGCCCAAGGTTTCCTCCAAGCCCAAGGCTTCCAAGACTGATTCAGAATGACTCGCCGAACCCGGGTCTACACCCTGATGTGGGTGGTCGTTTGCGACTCTTTCACAGCATCTGGGAAGATTCCGTGTCGGACCCATGGGTTTTACAGGTGGTGAAAGATGGATACAGGATCCCTTTCTATTCTCTTCCTCCCCTTTTTTGTCTCTCTCATACTCCTCAGGGTACCGAGAAACGACTGTTCGACGGCGCTGTTCAGGCTCTACTGGACAAGGATGTCCTGGAGCCGGCGCCCCTTCCAGCCTGGGGTTCTGGGTTCTATTCAAACCTCTTTGTGGTTACCAAAAAAGGATGGAGGATGTCTCCCTATTTTGGATTTGAAGGATCTAAACTCCTTTGTGATCAGGACTCACTATCGCCAGGAATCTCTGCGTACAGTGATTGCCGCCATGTCTCCGGGGGAGTTCCTTGCTTCTCTGTAGCTACAGGATGCTTATTTGCACATCTCAATTCATCTGGAGAGCAGGCAGTACCTTCGGTTTGCCTGTGACAGAGGGCATTTTCAGTTCTCAGCTCTTCCATTTGGTCTGACGACGGCTCCTCAGGTGTTCCAATGGGTTCTAGGGGGCCTTGATATCCGTCCTCCACAGGGACGGCATCAGAGTGACTCCTTACATGGACGACTTGCTTTTGAAAGCCACCTCGGCGGACCTTCTTCATCAGCAAGTTCAGACCTGCATCCAAATTCTTAGGGTTGGATTGTCAACTTGGCAAGTCGGATCTTGTCCCATCCCAACAACTGGTCTTCCTGGGTCTTCTCTTCGATACTCAGAGGAGCATGGTGTTCCTCCAGGACGAGGTGGCTCACCAGATCGCCCACAGGGTTTTAGTGATTCTGTCTCAGGATCCGGTTACAGTTCAGAAAGCTGTCTTCTCTGGTGGGGAAATTCACATCCACGATAGAAATGGTCCCATTCGCCATGGTGAACACCAGAGAACTCCAAAGGTTTGTGATTCAGGTGTGCAAGACTCAGCCAGATCATCAGAGGATGTCTGTTTCCCTTCCTCTTCATGTGGAACTGAGCTTGGAGTGGTAGCTGGACTTTTCCAACCACAGTGACGACGGACACCATCCTCTCGGGCTGGCGAGCTGTCCTGGGTCAAATCAGCGCTCAGGGGAAATGGTCCATGGAGGAGTCCCTCATTCCGATCAACATCTTGCAACTTCGGGCGATATTTCGTGCCCTGCGTCATTGGGTGTCTCAGCTGGAGGACTGTCCAGTCTGAGTGGAGTCCGACGACGCCACGGCAGTGGCCTACATCAACAAGCAAGGAGGAACAAGAAGTCTCGCTGCTTGATTAGAGGTCAAGGCTATTTTGTCCTGAGCAGAATATCATGTTCCTGCCATATCCGCAGTGCACATTCCAGGCGCAGACAACGGCATAGCAGATTTCCTCAGTCGTCACACAGTGGACAGCGGAGAGTGGGAGTTACACCCAGAGGTTTTCCAGCTCATTGTTCAGAGGTGGGGGATGCCCCACATGTACCTGATGGCGACAAGACACAACAGGAAAGTTCCGGTGTTCTGCTGTCAGTGGAGAGGCTCTCTAGCTGTGATGTCCATCCCTTGGATATTCCCTCTGGCTTACATCTTTCCTCCTCTTCCCATGTTGATAAGTGTATTACGGAAATTGAAGATGGAATGTTGTCCGGTCATCCTGATTGCTCCAGATTGGCCTAGTCAATCCTGGTTTCCAGAGCTTCTGGCTCTATCTGTGGCGGAGCCCTTCCCGCTCCCCTCCCATCCGGATCTTCTTCTGCAGGGTTACCTGTTTTGGGCATTCTTCAACATCCTCCCTTTGAGTCTTTGGCTACTATTCTGCTACGTCTCAACGTGGAAAATGTCCTTTCTCCTGGCGATCGTATCTGTTCGTCAGGTTGCGGAGTTGCAAGCTCTTTCCTGTAAACCACCATATCTGGTGTTTCACAAGGATAAGGCGGTACCTCCAAGGAGTTTTTACCTAAGGTGGTCTCCGAGTTTCACATCAATCAGGAGATTGTGTTGCTCTCTTTCTGCCCTAACCCTTCCTCTGACAAGGAGAGAGATCTCCACTTGTTGGATGTGGTGCATTGTCTCAAGCTTTATGTCCATCGCACTGAATCTGTGAGGAAACCAGATGCTCTGTTCGTCATTCCTGAGGGTCCTAGGGCAGGAAGACCGGCGTCAAAAGTGACTATTGTGTCATAGATCAAGTCCACTATTCGTAAAGGCCTACGAGTTGAGGAATAAGCATGGCCCCTTTCAGGTCACGGCTCATTCCACCAGGTCCTTTGGGGCCTCTTGGGCCTACAAGAATCAGGCTTCTGCTGATCAGCTGTGCCGGGTGGCCACTTGGTCCTCTGTGCACACCTTTTCGAAGCACTACCGTGTGGATGTGATGGCTTCGGCTGATGCCAGCATTGGGAGGAAGGTCCGGAAGGCAGTTTTACCGGTCTACAATCATCTTCTTCTTCTTGGTGCTTCCTTACTGTTGAGCCCTGTTGGCTCTAGTTCAGTGTGCTGTGTACCAGTTCCTGGGGTATGTTTACCCCTGTTCAGTGTCTGTTGACACTTCAGTTTTGTTGGGCTCTCTGACCTGTTGGTCAATAGCTGCACTGCTGACTTTGGGGGCCTTGCGCTTGGTCCTTGCCTTCTTCCCACCTCTGGGGAACTCAATGGTTGGACATCCCAGAGTTACCAGTAACCTGTATTGGACAACAGAGAAAAGAGGATTTTAGTCTTACCTGTTAAATCCTTTTCTCTTAGTCCATACAGGTTACTGGTCTCCCACCCTGTTAAGAGACCATGCTTGGCTCTCCTGTGGCAGACAGTGGGGGTCCTTCAGGTCATGCTCACAGGAGTCTTCTTTCCTTCTATTATCTAGTCCTAGTTAGTGTCTCAAATCATTCTGGAGCTGGTTGGCTAGCTGCAGCCAAGGAGGGAAGGGAGACTCCACCCCCTACATACATTTAGAGAAATGTTCCTGTCTACTTAAAGGGGCGGATCGCCTCCCAGACTTACCAGTAACCTGTATGGACTAAGAGAAAAGGATTCAACAGGTAAGACTAAAATCTTCTTATTTTCCTCTTCCACAAATGAATCCCCCTCCACAGGGAAAATTCCCTTCCCCAAAGGGATATGCCTCCCTTTTGTGGGGGACAGGGTGGTCTTGGTTCCAATACTCTAGCGCCCCTTGACAGATGGTAGGAAAAGGAGCCTTAAGTTGGCTGTGAAGGGGCCAGAGAACAGGATGGGCATAATGCACAAATATTATCCCTGGGGAGATTGGTCTGAGACCCCAAAGATTTGGTGATACTAGATTCCCCATGTCTCCTTTGCAGTCTGACATAGCATTAAGACCACACCTGCACACGCAATGTGAGGGGGGAAAAGGAGCAGAGACGAAGAACAAAGTACTTATCTGCTGCTGAAGGGGCAGCAAAGTGAAAGCCTGCAAAGTCAGGAAATATTTCTAGCCAAGAAATAGCCAAAGAGCCACTACCAAGAAGGTGGCCACTATTGCAGTTTTTGATGGTGTTGCTCCCCCCAAAAAGTTAACTTAAGTCCCAGACCTCTGCCCATCAGAAGGACAAGGGAGAGGTTAGAAAAAAAGTAGTAAATAAAATAGCCAGAGTGCAAGGAAAAGTCCAAGAACCACAAACCTCAGATTGTGGCTGTCGGACAAAGACAGGCAGATCTGACAAAAACAGGACCTGTGACTCAAACTGCAGAATCCTCTTCAATCAGCTAATTATGTAAAGAGAAAGGTGAGAGTGGCTAGTAAGTTCCTGAAAGCCATCCTCAAGTGCTCCCAAGGTTCTGGGACAGTCTGCCCTCTATTCTATATCCAATCTGGAGAAAAGGAAAGAGGATGAACTCTTCATGTAAGTTACAAAAATAAAATAACGAAGAACATCTTCACCTTGCTGTGTCTCCTACACAGAACACTTTGAACTGGAGGCTGCTAGGAGAGAGTAAAGTAAAGTAGAGCTTGGAGGTAGTCTCCACTTCCAGAGAACTATGCCTTGCATCCTAGATGAAGCTTCTTTACCCCATATATCCTGTGTTCCATAGTAGAAGATAGAAAATTATGAGACAGATAAAGAAAGTGCTTCCTACTATAGAAAATTATGAGACAGACAGATAAAGAGAGTGCTTCGTACTATAGAAAACAATGCGCTCCTCCATACCAATGTGTGTGTCCTTAAGTGGAACTAAAACGTTAGCTAAAGTAGCCCTGCAATACTTAGGCAGGTGGCAACTAGCTTAATAGTTATTTTACATCTCAAAACTACCCCCACTTGTAAAGTAATCATTAATCTTCCAGACTGATGGCCAGGTTAGTGTAGTTTGCCCGCCTGCACAGTCAGTCCCTTCCAGTGCTTTTGAGAGGTAAAATAACTATTATTAAGCTAGTCGCCACCTGCCTAAGCATTGCAGGGCGACTTTAGCTAACGTGGTAGTTCCGCTTTAAAGGCATGGTTTTGCTTACACACATCTTGCCTGATTGTAATGGTTATTCCTCATGTGGCCTGTGGGGGTGGTAAACTCTACTTTACAAGTAGGAATGAAGGACCCACAGTCCTCTTGTGCCAGTATCCACTTCCTGCAGGTCTAAGAAGTTTTATATCAGGCAAGTACTATTTTTACACCTTTTTAAAATTGTTGTTTGTTCTCTTGTTTTTAAATGCATACACTGTCATACAAGCATTGCTTATTTAAGTCATCAACAACCAGCTACTCATTTCCTTATAACTTATTCTCAAAGTCTTATATATTTAATTTTTATTTTAAATTTAAAGGTGCATTAGAGTACTTGCCATATTTGTGGGGTACCTTGACGGGGTTGGAAAGCTTAACATTCTTTGGCCAAATTATGGACTAAATACTCATTTATCAACAGAGTTATTACATATGCCTAAGGTAGGGCACACACTTACACATTGGTATGGAGGAGCGCAGGTTTGCATTTTGTATGTGCACTTTGCATTCTGGCCTAATGCTTGGGGGTACTGGAGAACCCTCTCATTCCTTGCTGCTATTTACATGCCAGTTATTTGATAAATCTTATTTTATTCACTATATGTATATATTATAATGAGCTAGCACTGTGATCTTTTCTCTGTTTTTGCTTTTGTTTTCATACTATAGAGAACTGCCTGCTAGAAGGGTAGTCCGGTTAAGTGAGGAGAGCGCTAGTTGCTATAATGTTAGTGACAGTCAGTAGCAAGACACCTAACTACTAGGGTACTAGTGTCTATCAGTGAAAAAATATCCAAATAGCTAATGGAAAGCTAAGTTTAATGAAGAGAAACCTAGATACTGGAAGGATAATGAATCTGTGAACAAAGCAGCTACAAGAGTAGTAAGGTTCTCAAAAGAAAACCATTTGCTGGAACAGAAGTCAGGTTCTGGCAAGAAAGCCATTTGATCAAAGAGTAGCTGGGTTCTGGGAAGAAAGCAATTTACTGGAAGTGTTGTTAGTAAGTTAGCAGCTTGAAGGGATACTGGATTTAGTAAAGAGCTACCTGCTGAAAGGGTAGCAATGTTTGGTGAAGACAGCTAAAAGATGGAAAGTCAATGGAGAAAGCTAGCTCCGGAAGGGTAGTAAGGTTCAGCAAAGAGATATCTAGCTGCTGAGAGGATAGTGTGGTCCAGTGAAGAAAGCTACCTACTGGAAGGTTAGTAGTTTAGTAGGATTCAGTGGCAAGCTAGCAGCTGGATGGGTAGTGATGTTCAAAGGAGAGAGCTATTAGCTAAGAGAGTAGTAAGACTCTGAAGAAAGCTAGCAGCTGGAAAGGTAGCAAGGTACATGAGAAAGCCAGCTGGTGGAAGTGCTGCATTAAGTGCAGATGGCCACTGGAAAGGTTGTGAGGTTCAGTGAACAGAGCCTTCTCCTGGAAGAATAGAAATGTTAAGTGAACAGAGTGCTAGCTGCTGAAAAGCTAGTCTTGTTCAGTGTATAGAAAATGGGATTTTGGTGTTGTTACCGGTTAACCCCATGGTACCGGTGTTCCATATGGACTAAAGATAAAAGGATTTTAGTCCCTCTTCCTGGAGGGTGGGGCATATCACAAAAGACAGGTACTTTGGGGTGGAGAGGCCGCAGCATCTGTTACATATATTACAGTCTGTGAGAACACATTTAAACATTCAGATCAAATTTAACATAGAGTGGTAGGCAGCCAATCAGAACGCCACATACTTTTCAACATGGGTGGTGGGGATTTCTGAATGCCCGGCCGCATGGTCTGGAATTCCACATAAAGGGACAGCCAGTCCTTTTGGCACCAACTTCAGTAGTATAGGACGCAGGTCCGTTAAAGACAGAAAGAAAAGATTCCATCTTGAAGTGTGTAGCAACCACATACTGTTTGAGGCGTTTGAGGTCCAGGATAGGACGGCAGCCAACTTGTTTCTTGGAACCACAAAAAGGATCTTGGTCTGGGATGGGCACCAGAAACAGTTTTTACAGCAGCGTGGAAACTGGATTTGTGGAAAGGTCTCTCCTTTTCTGGGTTCCATGAAACCTTTGAAGAAAAGAAGCAATATGGGGTAAGGGATCTGAAATTTATACTGTGCCCTTCTGATGCCACCTGCAAAACTCACTGGTCCATCATGGAGAATGACCAGGTGTCTTGAAAAAACATGGAGACTGCCCCATACTGGCAAGGGTGGTCCAGGAATCCGCGAGTCATGCGGAGGAAGGTCTGTTTGACTTAGACTTTGCAACTGATCACTTGGGCTGCCAGGTCTGTCTGGGCTTTGCGGCAGGGTGCTGTTGGGAGATCTGATGGGTTTGTGTCCTCTGTGCACTAGATTGGTGGCTGTGGTGCTCTGACCATCAGTAGTGTCACTAATGATCTGTTTCAGGTCAGGCCCAAAAAGAGCCTTGCCCTGAAAGGCAGGGACACTAGTGACTTCTTTGAAGATTGGTGAACAAACCAAATCTTGAGCCACAAGATGCAGTATGCAGAAACTGAGGATTTTTGCAGAAAAACTGGCTGCATCAAACAAAGCCTCAGTTACGTAGGCACTGGCTTATATGATGTTTGCCACCAACACTGTGTCATTCTTAGGCGCGTTAGCAGACATAGCTTCTGACAGCTTCTCACACCAGACAGCAATGGCCCTATTGACCCAGGCTGATGCACACATAGGCCTCAGCGATGCTCCAGTAGCCACAAAATTAGCCTTGAGTAAGGAGTCAAGCCTCTTTTTATCCTGGTCCTTGAGCCCAGCAGCATATGCCAGGGGAACGGCAGTGTTCTTCACCAAGCAGAGGGGACGCTGGGCAGTCAACAGCAGGAGGAGTAGCTCACTGCTCTAAAGCCCCAACCATAAAAGGGTACTGCTTAGGGAAGCATTTATTAAGGAAAAGTATTTTATAAAGAGATTACCACTCATCTATAAGCATCTGATCAAGAGCATTACTGGGTGAAAAAAAACAGGGGAATTCTTTCGGTTCCTCTGGAAAATGTCCCGAGAGGTAGAGGCCTCTCCTTGATGAGCCCCTCAACAGCAGGGACCGGATAAGCCTCACTGGAATCCCCATAAGAGTCTATGCGGTCATTCTCTGAGTCCAGTACTTCCTCAGAGGTTGCCCCGATAACCTGTGTGCGCCCCCTGAATACAGAGTCAACCTGTTTAAAGGTGGGCAGGGATTTCAAAGAATGGACAACCCTCTGAACCGAAGGCATTTGTGCCACTGATGATGGTAGCGTTTTAACCCATACAAGCGTTTTTTCATTGCTGGAGGGGCACGGAGGAGTGAAGGCCACAGCATAAGAGGGGCATAGAGACAGACAGAATATTCCCCTGGAATTACAGTAGGGCATGAGGAACAGTGGGTAATGGGAGCCCCAGAATCCTTAGACCTGGATTTCCTCATATGTCCTTTAGTGTCAGGCATGTCCCTAAGAAAGTCTCGATATCTAGTGAAACTATATTAAATTGTCCTCAGTACATATATGGTATGCAAAAGGGTTAATCTGGAGAGAGCCAGGAGAGTCAGCCTCTGCATAAGATAATAGGATTTTAGTGTTCTTACCTGTTAAATCCTTTTCTCTTTAGGGAGAGAGAGAGAGCGTGCTGTTTCCATTGAACCTGAACAGTGTTCCAGCAGCTAACAGCTGGAAGGGTAGTGAGTTTTATTAAAGTGAGCAAGCTGCTTGAAAGGAGGTTGGGGACAGTAGAGAGAGTTCTCTGCAGGAATGGTAGTGAAGTTGAGCGGAGAGATGGCTGATGGAAGGGTAGTGTGGTTTGGCTGCTTTAAGGGTTGTCAGTGGCGAGAGAGAGCACTGTTGGAATGAATATGTTGTGATTTGGTGCCGCTATAGTCCATCAAGTATATTGTGAACAGTAACAAGCAATAGTTAAGCAATTTGGGGCCAAAAGCAAAAGTATCAGTAGGGAAGAATTATAAACATCCACTGACTTGGGGCATTTACCATACTATACTAGAAGACCTCTTTAGTACAACAATTAAAAGCCTTAATTAAATGAATGGACGATCTATGGAATTTTTATTTTTCCCTACTGTGCAGTAGGTTTGCACCAGAATTGCTCCACTTTTGATTATATTTTATATATTGACCATTTTTTGTTTCACAGGAATACAATGTTTTGTTTTTCCTACAGAAAGCAGACTACAATAAATAAACCATCAATTTACTAAAAAAAAAACAAAAAAAAAAACAAAACAAAACAAAACCCCTGCATGCTACATTGATGCCAATACAGTGTGTGCTCACATGTTGTATATTTCAACTTCTCACCATCTGTATAACTTAAACAAAACTAGTACTACTTTGTGTACTGTGAAAAACCTATAGAAGTGGCTTGTGCTCATTAACAAGCTAGCAGTGGATGGATGGATTTTATTCCTTGAATGTTACCTTTAGCAGGATAATTAATGAACAAAATGAAGAACGGACATGTTGCCACAAGCGCTGTGTAACCCATTGGAGGCTCTAGGCCTTTACAACATTGCTTTAAAGGGATAGTAATGTTTCACAATAAAAGCAGCTCCAATTAATCTTCATAGTATTTGGGCCGTGGAGAGTGTTATTTCAGTAGTGTCAAAGTTGTAATTCAAGAGTAATTGACTGATAAAGTATCCCCTTCCTCCCCTTTTACTGATATAACTGCTCACCTCAAAGCAGCAAGACTGTCTGGATGGATCGCAGAGAGGGACAATCTTCAGTGAGCATAAGGAAAAACCTGTCAAGGGGGGCAGGGTTTTCATTGTTACCACAGTAAGAAGACTGACCCTTGCTGTGAGCTGTCTGGTCTTAAGACCAGATTCCACATCTGAGAGGAGGTGGCTTACAGTAGGTAAAAGGGGTGGGAGAGGGATATTTTATCAGTCAATTTCTCTTGAACTACAACTCGGACAGTACTCAAATAACACTCTCTATGGCTCAAATACTATGAAGATTAAATGGAACCGCTTTTATTTTGAAACACTAATATCCCTTTAAAACGTGCTGGATACTTCAACAGTATTTAAAGGGTCTAAATATCTTTATTAATATCCTTCTTTAAAACTGGGGTAGACCGCTTTGGTAAAGAGGTTACTTCCAGTTACCTTGTAGATCAAAAATCAGAATACACCACTAGATTCCAAGGCAGGTAGCAAGTGCTTTGCAGTTAATCTATTGCTAGTTTTATTTTTTTGGAGGGGGGGTTGATAGTTTCCTATATAGCTTAGTATGCACAGCTAACTTAGGCTCTGCACTTTTTCTTCAAGCTGTACATTACATGGGATTGCTGGAATGACTTAGGATACACTAACAGAACTCGCATATATTAATGTATTTTCCTTATTATGATTTTTGTAAGAGTAGGTGCTTAAAAGTTTCATTGTATAGGATTTACTAATTAACACATTAAGGATTTGGGGCCTTATGAAAAAGGGAAAGTATAACAAATCAGGGAAAAATCAACTGCACTAGGGGTGCAATGAAAAACTCTCGGTATTTTTATTGATTTAAAATTCGCTTTTAACCTCTGGAATGCTAAGGATATCCAAGACATTGAGGAGCAGTGCATTTGAGACATGTCTAGCTTTCAAGGGGCTAAAAGCACCTAAGGTGTAACTAGTTTGTTCCACCTTGTCTTCATAAACAAAACTTTGCAGTTTAATAAAATCAAATCTATTCCTCCAAATAATTATCAGCCACATAAGCATCAATTACAATAATTTTCCTTTATATGAAGAATACAGCGCTCTGAAGAAAAGATCAAGGTCATCTAAGCCTGGTATAGAATACTGTTCTGGTTAGCACTTCCCAAATCTCCCAATCCACCAACTCCACAAAGCTCACGATGCCAAAGGTGTGACTTTATACAAAGTATTTAATACATTATTTCAGCATCACAAAAATGTTTACATATTGTTTTTAATGTCAACAGTGCACAAATTTGACAGTAAATACATATGCTCTTAGATGATTACATGACAGCATGGTTAGAACAAGAATGGCATGAACTTCATTATGAAAATAAAGCCAAAAGTTAGCATTTGTGGCAGAATTTAGTTAAAAATATTCCATTGGTTTTCCAGCTCTTGTTTGCGGATTGCTTCTTCCTTTGAAAAACAATGCCAGGTAAAAGCTTTTACCAGTTTCCCCAACTCTTCCACATTCCTCAGAATAACTTACCTCTTAGTATTCTCTCCTCATGACAACGTAGAAAGTCCCAGATCCTAACAGTCCCGTCGTCTGAACAGGTAGCAAATTTATTATCCGTGGGGGAGAAACTGTTACATGGAGACAAGCATCATGGGAAAGAGGTCAGATACAAACAGCAGGCCACCCTCCCCCAATACGGTAACATTAAAATGAAGATGTGTCTTGAAAAGAAGGGTGAACGCACTGAATTATGTCCTGGGTACTTTCTAGTAAAAAGACTGAACAAGTAACTTGCATTACTTTTACAACTTATCTCCCAGTCAGGGTTCATTTGCAAACTGAACTTAGTTAACTGTTCTGAGTTATATTCAGGAAGCTAGAAAATAGCAATTCTGGAGTAATCCTACTACGTGACAAGAACAATATCAAGATTGCTGTTGATATAAATGATAGAGAAGTCTTCATGCATTGTTTTGATAATGTACTGGAAAGCACTACAGCACTCAATGGGTTAAATGCCTCATTTAACTAACTGGGATCCCCCCCCCCATGGTACAGTTGATTTGCTTCAGAATTGCTCCTCTTGCTTTCTAAATAGAGAACCATTTGAGTTTAAAGGTATACAGTAAAACATTTGATAGTAAAATAACATTCGTTACAGTTTAAGTGGATGGAGAGAGAGAGTTTGGCAGTATATTAGAGAGTTGTTAATCATTTTAACAGGCACTTCCTTTAGCACTACACAACCCATATTAACCCCTTAAGTACAAGAGGGCTGTGTAATGCACTCCGAAGCAATAGGCTGCACAGACCTCTGGTCCTTAAAGGGTTAACAAAGAAAAAAAATTGATAATTGATATGCCAGCTAGTAAAAAGTCTGCTCTTTACAGCCCAAAGGAACAGACAGACTGCTGAACGTAAAGCAGGAATACATATATATAAGAGAATAATATGATTTCATTTTAAATTTGACTTTCGTGCACTCTCACAATAGACTGGGCTCTTTATAGTCTATTGTCTTCCATATCCTAAAATGAAATCTAGCAATGGAGATCAAACACAAAAGAAAAAATGGTATGTACTGTAGCTTTAAACTTGCATGTTCTATAAACTGTTTCAGCTTAAGTATGATTTTCTGTTGAATTAAAAAGACACATTCATGCTGTAAAGTTACCCTTTAACTATAAAGCATGATCTCCCTTGTATTTGCATCTGGAGGATAGCGTAAATAAGATTAAAAATAGTGGGTTGCATAATTACATTGGAGAGGACGGACTTATCTCAAGGCTATTTGTACATGAAATGATGCAGGTATTCAAATGATAATACATTGAGAATGATGTAGAAATAAGGACTGGAACAATTCTAGGGGTCAAATATAGGGAATAAGTGAACTGAGAAACTTCTGCATTCAAGGAGTTCTTAGAATATCACTCAGGTGTGCCTATTTTGGTCTGCAATCGGCTGTATTTACCATTAACAGTTTCAATAAAAATGATTTGAATGTTACAATATCTTCTGGGTCAGAACAGGAAATAGGTTAAAAAAAATGTAATAGCCAATTAAAAGATTGTGATTTCACTCAAGTGTAACGGTAGAGGTTTAAAATGTATTTCATAGAAATGCAAGGGAATCATGTCTTGCACAAATGTCAAAAACTTGTATGAATGTAAAATAGTATCCAAATCGGTTATCACCCATTTACTTAGTAGTATAAAGACAGTTTGTATAAATTATTACTCTGTTAAATATGCATCTAGAATGTGTTCGCGGAACATCTACTATGTGGTAACCTGGATCATTTAAGAACCAGAGACGCGTGCAATGCAGTGATCCCCAACTCTGAGTGCCAGAGTGGTACTCAACGTGTGTACCCCCTCTGGCACTCAAAAGGGTTAAAGTGTTAAAATTCCTTTTATTGTCACTTGTTTTCATTGTGTTTCATCCCAATAAATTGGCATCTCTAAATGGACACCCCATCTGACAACGAAGTACTCTCTCCAAACCCTGTGTTAATCCAAGATACGTGATGTATTATAATGTGTGTTAGAGTGCTACAACACAAAATAAAAAGCTTCAAAGCAGGGGGTTTTCCAACTTTTTTTTTCCTATTGGTGGAACCCTTTATCTTCTACTGAAAAGCCCATGGAACCTAATCAAGTTCTCTACCCCCTTGGATGAAGGAGAAGTATATAATATACATCTAAATGTGAAAGAAACCCCTCCGGTATCCGGTGTGTTAACACTATCAAACCTATTGGATTTCCATTCGGAATGGATAATTTTAGCCATCATTATTAGGCTATATTTCTATCATGCAAGTGATCATGTAATTTAATAGTGATAGTGCTCTTCACTAAATAAATCTAACAGAAACACAACTGCCGTGCATGAGATGTTACATATTTTCAGCCTTCCACCGACAGTGTCAGGACAACATGTATACTGTTGACTGGTAGCTAGAGGAATAGGGCTACAGAGACCCTTTCAGATATTTTGTGGAACCACTTGAACCCAGCTGCTCCAACACAGCAGCTCTCAGGTCTTTTATTGAATTTTCAAGGCACCCCTAATATTTTCTAGGTCATTCAGTGTATTTCTATTACTTCTCACAATCAGAATGACAAAAACCTTCAACTAGTCCATAACTATATATATGAAACTTGACACCTTGATTAAAGAGATGTTGCTAGAAAAATATTGCACCATAAACTGGAGCCCACAGTAACACTTAAGAATCACCACCTTAAGAGGTCGATAAAATCATTTAGTTACATTATCTTCAGATGGTTGTACAAGTAGCTACTGGAAAAAATATGCTGAACAGTATTCATTTTTTGGCAAATGTGATGTATACAATTTAGAAAATACAAAATATAACACTGTGGAACAAATATTTTGAGCATTCAAACAATGCTTTATGCCAAAGACAACAAAATGTCAGAGGAATATTTGTGCCTACAAAGATGCCAAAGGATGTCAACATAAATGAACAAATAATTTAGAGCAAATACGTTCTAGCAAAAATATCAGACTCAAACAATTGAGTGCAGTATCATCGATTGCCTCCTAATAGTGCTGCAAGAATTATGATTATAGTCCTTAGACATTTTCAAAATATGTAATGTAGAACAGTGCGTTATAAAACAATGAAAGATTTCTCTGGGTTTTTGAAAGAAGGGGTATGTTTCTCTCTTAAGAGTATTTTTTTTTTTTGTTTCACAAAATTAAAATGTTTGTTAGTATCCGGATAGAAAAGGCATATGCTGCAGTTATAAACCAGTTGGTACCCATTTGTACTAATACCGTGTTTCCCACTTTCTTTATCCTTGTATGTGTCTGTATATTGAGGGGTGGAATCTGTAATCATGCAGATGGGGAAAAACACTGAAGGTACAATGAAAGGATGAAGATGAGCACAGTTTGGGTTAAATTATACCAAGTGTAATATGGTGAAGAACACCCATTTTTGATAATGCAAACTACCAAATCCCCACTCGCTGACCACTTTACAGTCTTCCATTCTCACTTAATACTCTTCATTATAAGTAACCCTGCAAAGTGGCTGTACTTCTCACTCATTCCTTTTTGCTAGAGTAGGAAACTCCCACACTTATGTATTACTATAACAAGAAGGGGAAAGAAGGGCTGAGTGTTCAGGTAACGTATAATGAAATGGTACAGGAAATTTATATATTTGTATGAAGTGTCTTTAAGCTCACCCTAGAGTGGATCAATTTTATCTTTATATTAAAATACAGTATGATTACATAATCTGTCACAACACAAAAACAGGCAGTCAACCATTTTAAGACCTCTAACACAGGAGACAAAACTGTTGTAGTCAAGACAGACAGTTCTTTCAATTGTATATGAGCACTCCACTCTTCTGTGTTTCACTGCTGACCGGAATGCTTTTGATGGCCAATTCACGTGAGCGCCAGCCTATGTTACTGGGTGGCTCCCATATGGGTTGGCCATTCTTTGGAGTTTACATTGAGCATCACAACCTCCAACACTGCTAATGTGAAAAGTCTTACAAATGTCTGTCCAAACAGATCTTCTTTTCGGCACCTTTACCACATTCCAGAGGAAACAGATTAAAGCTGCAACATGTTGAACTTTGGTGTGTTCAGACAAGGTGAATTACCCATGTGAGGCACCATAATCCAAGATGTTACCTGTGGGCAACATATCCAATAGCAGAATCACTGTATTGATGTTGCCTCTTTGAAATGTTTCTAAAAGGCAATGCATTGTAGATAAACACTAAAGGACATATTTTAGAAGGTAGGAACTGCATGCAGCACGCAGGTTTTGTGTTTAACATGACTGCTTTAGGGAGCTGGCCTACTTGTGTCAATGTGACTCCAAGGACAGTATATAAGGAGGATCTTTGTACTGTGGTGTTTGTTCTTCATGTTGTCCCATTGTCAAGATACAATCAACATGATATACACCCCAATAGTCTTTGAATTTCTCATAAAGTGCAAACTACTCTCTGCAAGCACTTTTATTAGGAGTGCTAAAAATTGACATGCTAGTTTCCACTGAAGAAACAATTTTCAATTATTTGAGTTCTGCCTTATCCAAATTAAAAAACAAAGTGAGGCGGGGGGGGGGGGGTCACCTAAACCAGAGAACCCACAGGACCCCCCCTGCCCAGATGTAAACTTATTTTAGTACTGGAGGGAAGTCCTGTGTTCCACATAGACTAAGAGAAAAGGATTTATCAGTAAGTACACAAAAATTCCCTTCTATTTTATGTCCAATGTGGAACACATGGGGATCTACCAAAGTACCTACCAAGATGCCAGGGAGAGAAAACAAAAACCCAAAGAAGAATATTCATTTCTAACAGAGGTGTACTGGACTAGAAACTAGAGATGTCAACTGACACCTACAAACCAAGCAACAGGAAAAAAAACAAAAACACAAATTACTGGAGGAAAAGGATACCCCCCTACACACACAGGCCCAACTAGCTGTAGGAACTACCATCCAAACCCATCAGCAGCTGAAGCCAGGACACTGACGTGGTACTATTCAACAAACTTGTGAAAGGACAGGCACAAATGCTCCACAAAGGCCTGGTTGCTGCAGGTCTAGGAAGTACCCACCGATCTGGTGGCATGAGCAGGAAACCTAAAGAGAACAGATCTGTTTCTTGAGTATGTAGGCATGGTGAATGATCACCTCAACCCACACTGCACACAGGCACATATGCAAAAATGAAAGCGGTCTTAAGAGTCGAAGGCCAAAGGCAAAAAGGCTCAAAAAGAAGCCTTTGGAAACGTTCCCACTCCCCAAGGTCCAATCACACTGAATAGTGGGATACTAAAGGCCGGGTAGGCATGAGCCACCTCTCGCACAAAAGGAAGAATTGTGTCTCTGAAAGTATTCTTTTGAATTGTCGCATTTAAAATATCACTCCACTGCACGGCACAATCAACATGTCGCCTGGATGAAAAGGACGACATGAGAACCTAGCCCTGCATATAAGTGCAAGATTCTAATGTCACCTTAAATGCCACAGCATTGCCCGCATACCTGAATCTGGATCCAGCCCTCTTTAAAACCCTCAGGCAACAAACATATCTAGGATTTATATTCCATTGTTCCATATGTAGCTTAATCCTTTGAGCACCACACAAAAAAATTTAATTGCGCACCAGGAGATCACACGCAGTCCATGAGCCATCTAAAAGTCCCTTGTAATGATTCTACAGATGCAGCAGTAGACCGTTATCTGAGGGATTTAAAGAGGGCTGGATCCAGATTCAGGTATGCAGGCAATGCTGAAGCATTTAAGTTTGCGACATAAGAATCTCGCATTTATATGCAGGGCGATATTCTCATGTCACCCTTTTCATCCAGGTGACATGTTGATTGCAGCGTGCAGATGCACAATATATCACATGCAACCAGTTGAAAGTGAACCGCCTCTGAAAAGACAGAGCAGAAATCTGGATCCTGAAGGCAGGCCAAGGACACTAGAAGATGAAAATGACAGTATAAAACATCTAATCTTCACAGCAACGGAAGGACAAGTAACATACTTTACAATACACAGTGTAAAACACCTGCCTGCAAGCAATCATCATAGTTTCAAACACATAACAAGAGAAACCCCTCTCTCAGGATGTTGGCCGCAAGAGCCAAGCCATCAAAACCAATATCTACAAATCTGGCCACAGAGGACAGTGACTAAAAAAGGGCCAAAAAGAGCTGGGGAAAAACAGAGCTATGGAAAGAGTACGAGAAACTGAAAACTATGCCTGGAGGGCACAGAGTAGAGTGAACAGACTTACATGAGCTCTCTTTATATTAACTTTCCACAATACCATGGTAATCAGAGGGAATGTAGGAAACATATTCCAGAGGAAGCTTCCACAGATTGACTATCCAAAAAAAAATAACAAGAAGGTTCCTGGGACCCAGTGTAAAACAGGAAAATCCTGCAATTCAACACAGAGGTTAAACCTCACAGATGGCCCACGGGGTTAACCACCATCTGATAGAGTTACAGAATCCCAGGATTTCACCAGGAGAGCCACAACGAGCCACATGTTGGCCACAACATTACTCCGCAACAAGAACATTGAGGGAGTCTTGTGTACTGCCACCCAGTAAGAATCAACAAACAACCATGCAGCTGCACTCCTGGCCCATCCTTGGCAGTAAATGTAGACCACACCCACTGCATTGTCAGACTGAATCAGCACTGGCAAACCCTGGAGGGACTGCAATGCAGTAGAGCTGTACAAATTGATTGGCATCCGTTCACTCTCTAGGCCAAAGACCCAAAGCCATCTGAAAGTGGCACCCCAGTCACTTAGGCTGGAATCCATCATGAACAGCATTTATTTATGAATGACCAATGACTGTTCCAATTGATAGATGGGACATCTAAAGCTACCAACGAATAACTGACTTCATAAAGGTCAGAGACTTGGCAGACTGCTGTCTGGATCAATTCCTGAGAATATCCAGCCACAGTTCCAGAGTATCGAATTGGGAAAGAGAGACCATTCAAGGTGAGGACCAGAAACTCTAACCACTTCATGTACACCCGCAACACTGCAGACTGGTGCAGAAAAGCCTGAGACAAATGATGGGGCAAAAAGACAGAACGTTATTCTGTGGCAGAAAGACCATTTCCTGAAAAGCACTGAATCTCAAGCCAAGAAAGAGAAGGATCTGGGATAGAACCAGAGAAGTTTTCTGGAAATGGTGTACAAAACCATGATGATCCCGAATGGACACACTAGTCTAAATCTGAAGGCACCAAGCCTCAGCAGAAGGGAGTAAAAGAAATCCCTTGAAAAGTAATTTGAGCAGCCAAGATTGCCCAAGAGTAGTGTAAAATTCTAAAGAACAGACGTCAGCCCAAAAGGAAGGGCAGTAAAGTGCAAAAGTTTTGAAGTCTAACCAAAGAAAGAACCAATCATCTACATGCATAAATATGCAGATACATGTTCTTTATATCTAGAGGGGCTAAAAACTCCCCTGGACACATAGCAGTGATAGTGAAGCAGAAAGAGTCCTTCTTAAACCAGGACATAAGAAAAAATGGTTGAGATGTGTCAAGTCCAATACAAGACAGGCATCATTCTGGAGGAGGAGCAGGTACAAAGACCTTTCCACTAGTGTATAAAAATAGACTGCCCCTTATCAGATCGCAAGAAACTCTGGACATGAAGGAGCTGCATGGAAAAAAGGTGATTTGTAATCTGTATGACTGCATTCCTGTCCTTTTCAGGCTCCTATGAATATATGCATGTCCTGCTCAGGTAAGCCAAGCAGAAATTAAAGGGAAAAGGCTGATAGTGCAAGCCATCCTCTAACAGATTCAGGTCCGGTTCAGTATGGACTTTGGTTCAAACCAACAGCAGACTCCAGAGATAGCAGCCCGCCAACTAGAGGATTACACAGCCCAATTCCTACATAAAAAAACAAAACAAAAAAAGGAAGGCTAATTAAAAGAATCTTTGCGCTGATCCATCTCCTTTGAAGCCACTTTTAAAGGGATAGTAATACTTCGTTTTAACTTTATTTTATTTTGTAGGCATTAAAAAAACATGAAGAATGATATAAGTCTTATCTCTCAAACCTTTATGGTTTATGAGATATTCACAAGCAAAGTTTCCCCCTCCTGCCCCTTTTACCTAGAGTAAGCCATCTCTTCTCAGATGTGGAATGCAGTCCATAGACCAGACAGATAACAGAAGGGGACACTCTTATTCCTATGAAAACAATGAAATCCCTGCCCCCCTTGACAAGCTTTTCAGGTTTCTCCCTTATCTTAATTGAAGATTGTCCCTCTCTGCAGTCTAGCTGGGCAGCTCCCTTCTGCCCTGGCTGAAAAGTGTTACATCAGTAAAAGGGGCGGGAGGGGGACACTTTGCTTGTGAATATCTCTTAAACCATAAAGGTTTGATAGAGAAGACTTATATCATTCTTCATGTTTCTTTCATGCCTACAAAATAAAATAAAGTTAAAACGAAGTATTACTATCCCTTTAAAACAGAGCTGGACTAGGGAGGGGAACAGTGGAGCAGGGCAGGAGTCTTCTCATACAGAAACCCTTTTAAGGCAAGAGCCCTGTTGCCTGGTAGAAGGACACTTTACCACATGGGCCCTGTGTTCCACATTAGACAAAGAAAAAAATATATAATTTATGCAGACACAAACACAGCATGATTAATGCCCCTGCCTCAATAGTAACATGAAGTATAAGAAGAGGAGAGGGATGAAGACAGAGCTTTGAAATAAGATTACAGAGAGTTACTATATCAATTCTAGCTCTCTTTGAAGTGGCAGAGTTATACATCATGCAAATGTTGAGCTTTGCAATATAAAGGTATCTTTCTCTGCAGAGAAAACCAGAAGAAATGCTTCTCTGCAAGCAGAATTGCTGTACATGTACATGTACCATATCAAACTCAGCCATAGGCTGTATTCTGGCCCACCTCTCCTTGAGGGGATTCAAGCATAATGCTTACGGTTTCTAATAACACTTACAAATGGATTCAGTGGTGTGGGAGCAAAGGAACGCAAAATTCTATGCTAAAAGTTACCAGTATGAAAGTGAAAATTATAATACACTATTTAAAGTGGAAGAAACTCTAAGACAACTTACATTAAATTAAAAGAGCTTTCAAAATCACCAATGTTAGCTTATCCATGTTTCACTTAAAACTGTTAGGTTTGTGTGTCAATTTAGGAGACTTACACAGAACGGTTGGCACAGATTCCAACATTCTTCTGTTGTCTAACAATCAGATGTATTAACAAATGTAGTCATTGCTTTTTTCATTAGCAGAGGAAACTACGCACACTCTAAATCAGAGCAGCCTATCTGAAATCAAGATCTGCAGGTAACAAGAGGGTGTTACATGGGAAATAAGTAGTAAATACAAAGAAGAGAGATAACCCTGCCTAACTAGCACACCATAGCCACTCTGTATGCAGATCATGAAATCAGCATGCCTGGGACAGCTATAACTGAATAAAACTTTACTTTTATTGAGATAAATTTCTAAATTGCCAGAGCACAAACCAGCTTGCCATTAAATACAGAACCAATTTTAAAATAAAAATATTAAAGATATCACCACATTGATTTAAAATCCCAAACTGCTCATAGTTAACTCAATTTCAGCTTATTAGAGCAGTGTGGTAGTGCAGACTAAACAGATTCAAAAATGACGCACATGTCAATTGCCTTCATCAGGCGTTGAGTATACTGCCGAAATTGAGTTAACTATGAGCGGTTTTGGGTTTTAAATCAATGTGGTGATATTTTTATTTTAAAATTGGTTCTTTTTTTTTTTGTTTTGAATCAATCAATTTGGTGATATCTTTACTTGCAACAATGTGGCAGACTATACTATGTATCTACCTACAGAAGATGTGGCTTAGTTTATGATTTATTGTAGTTCAGGCAGGTAGCCATTATATCCTAACTGCAAAGTATTCTGTTAAGTGCTGAATTTTTAACATTTTCTCCAAACCCCCTCTTTTTTTCTGAGTTTGTACCCTGGCTATTTAGAAATTGATCTCCATAAAAGTTACGTTTTATTCAGTTATCTATCACAGGCCTGGGCATTTCAGGATCTGCATGCAGAGTAGCTATGGTGTGCTAGTTAGGTAGGGTCATCTCTCTCTTCTTTGTATTGTTTTTTGATTGAAGAAAGGTGTCTTATTAACCCATTTTCCAGAAAATGAAATTGGTAGGAAGAACAAGTATGAGAGAGCAGCACTTGAGAGGAAGAGTAGTTTGGAATACTAAGATCTGACACATGGCTATGCCAGCCAGTACGGTCTAATCTGCATAAACTTGATAAAGCTAAATATCTCAAGCTGCCATTTTAAATAAAACATTGCTATCACTGGATTCATTTAAAATAACTGTCACCTATTTGTCAAAGTGTTACTTCCACTTTGTGTTTAATCCTTCCAATGCTTTGCATGAAGTCACACATTCCTAAAAAAGCCTGTACACAGGATAATTTTATTTAAAATAAATTACAGGTGTGGGAAGTGGTCCTGCCATTCAAAATTGCCTTCTCATCAGATTAGCCACAAGACCAGCAGACGCATAATTTAGGAGGTATTGATAATTGCATTTCTGGATGTGAATCTGAGTGCAACACTATATGTTAATCTCTTGTGGACGAGAGGGGGGGTTTATAACGCACTGCATACTACCATGGGTCCTCAAGCAGTTAAAGGAATAGTAAGATATATAAAAATTAGAATAGAAACTTTATTGATCCTATGAACTGTGAGTGTTTAATTAGCATACTGTGAGAAACGGAAACCAAAACAATGTCTGCCGTATGCATCTTTCACTTTGCTTGCATATTTGAATAGTTTGTTAAAAACTGTATTATATAGCATAATCATATTGGCCAAAAGAAAAGTATACAGTAGACCTATCATGTTCTCTTACACGAAGCTCTGCAAACAGATGCAGACAGCTCTTTGTCAAAGAATGTTAAAATTTTAAATTAAGAATAAAAATAGGTTATGGGGAAAATGTATATGCAATCTGACTGAACATATTATGTACTTGCAGAATATGTAGAGTTGAAATCAATGGTTTACTATTCCTTTAAGCAATGGATTACAATCCCATACAAGAACAGAAATAGGCATGAAGCCTCAATGATAAAAACCTATCCTTCATTTGTACTTAATATACATAGTGCAAGTTGTCACATTTTGAAAAATATATTCAGTTTTCAATGGTTTTTACTTACAGTGCTACAGACATTGTCTTACCTTAATTGCAAGAATTTAGAAAAGGATTATGCAAGTATCATAACTATGTTTTCATTCAAACCAAAGTTATTTTTCCCATTCCAGAATCCATTACATTTGTAACTTAAAAATGTGAAAACAATGGATCAAATAGCTATGAAAGGTAATTGGACATTACTTTTTACATGACAGTTTTTAATTTGAAGTATAATGAAGGACAGGTGGCATGCTCAAATACTCAACGTATTATTTTATTTAAAATAAAATAAATAAAATGTAGGTTTAACTTGGACCTGTCACCTTGAATTAAATTTGCATTAATGCAACATTTGGGGCAGAGCAGTGTTGGGAAACCCACGGTTGTCCATCTGTTAAGGACTAGAATTCCAATCATCCCTAAACAGTGTCTGGTAGGGGATGATGGGAATTGTAGTACTGAACAGCTGGAGGGCCTCAGGTTGTCCACCACTGGGCTAGAGCATAGAAGGGTACCGTAAATAATGGTTATGTGGAGAACAGAAGAAGTCAATGAAAAGATAGCAAGGTTTGTGTACAGAAGATAAAGTACAAATTAATGGGGGTAGGGGAATGGAATGTTACTACTTTAGCCCTTCAATCCAACACGTTTATCCTCTGTGTCAAGCACAATGAATATTAGGGCCAAGCAATTATGTATTGGGCCAGCCTGATAAAAAATAAATTTAGCATGATACCAATCTGGGGAGGAATGGTAAAAAATAATCAGGAGAAGCCAGGATTGGTAATCCTCCTAATGGGGGAATTTGGACACCCCACATCTAAAAGAAAAATAATAAAAAAATCCAAAAACTAAGTAGAAAGGTTCTCAGCCTGCATACAGGTTGTGGAACAAGTCTAACTGGGGCATGGCTAATGGGATAGCCTGAGAAGTAGGAAGGGGAGGCTCCACCCATAGCTTCTTTGCAGAATTGTTCCATGCTACACGGGAGCTGTCGCCTACATATGGTACCTGCGTGTCATATTGGACAACAGAGAAAGAACAATAGAACTTTCACTTAAAAAAAAAAAAAAAAAAAAAGTAGGTAATTTTAAAGAAACTTGTAATATTTTGTGTCAGATTATATTTATTTATTACATTGTCAAACTATTAGCATTTTCATTTCCATGCTATGCAGTCCCCCTGTTAGAATAGGTGGCATCCACTAGCTCACCAGATCCACCTCCTGTGTGGTCCTCTCTCCCATATAACATCTAAATGCACCTTTAATCCTTTGTGTTCCATGTGTGTGCAAGACATTTCACATCTGCCACACTGCATTAACCCCTTCGTGACAATGGACGTACATGTACGTCCTCTGTGGGTGTCACTTAGTGACAGAGGACGTACATGTACGTCCAGGAAATCCGGATCCCCGCGCGGCTGCACGCCGTTCGGGGACTCCGGATTCTGTTTAAAAAAAAAAAAAAAAAATGTTAGACGGACGTTAAGTGACGGCCGCGTCTGCACGCGGCCGTCACTAAGGGGTTAAGCAGTTGATTCAAGACAAAAGGGTTTTCCCCAAAGCCTCACACTCTCCCTCAAAGGGTTTAAAAGAACCTGAAGATGGAAAATGTTCTGGTGTTCAGCAGTGACTAACACACTTACTTTATTACTAATTTTCCTATTTCACTTAGAAATTGCAACACAAAAAAAAAAAAAAAAAAAAAAAAAAAAAAAAAAAAAAGTGTCAGCCCTGTATATTAACCCTCTGAGTGCCAGAGGTGCAAGCAAACACACTGCATACTCCCCTAGCACTCAAAGGGTTATACAGGGAAACAAAATCTTATCAATAGTGTATTGTAAACTCCTGCCATATTATATATAAAAATTCACTAGGATGTTTGTCAGAAGCAGTCATGCGCAGAAGAGACTGCACGCATTCAGTCTCTACTGAGCATGATTGCATTGCGTGAGTGAAGTGACGCAAGACTGCATCTCGTGGAGCAGTGAGGTAGTGGCCTCTTAACCCTTTGAGTGCTAGAGGGGTAAGCAACGCATTGCAAAGCAATGAGTTGTGTACCCCTCTGGCACTCAAAGGGTTAACATTACCCAGACCTTGGCCCATGTATATGGGTCTTTACACAAGTAAAGGTATAATGTGCAAGAAAGACTAAATTGTTGCTTACTCCTAGGAAAGAACAGTCAATGCAATCACAGACTTAACCCACAGCTGCCAAAACAGGCTACACCAGACATCCATTTGCAGTAAAAGATCATCTTTCAGTATAGAAGTACCTACAGGAGCTTTGTGATACTATAATGTACTCCTATGTTTTTATGTTTCAGATCTGTCAAGAGTTAAATGCTTTGAGTTCTAGGTGTGTGCAAACTCCTCTGGCATGGAAAGCAAGAATCAAAAGAGTATTGGATAAGTGTACAAAGAAAACTGCCCACCTCTTTGGCAATCAATTTGTTAACTATACTGGGTCATCTAACAATGAGAGCAAGTACCATATTTCCTATGCTAAACAGCACTATGGCAGTTAGCGCTCTCACAAAGTTTATTTTAACATTGCATAAAAGTTTTAAATAGTGGGTAAGTATACAGGTGGTCTTTTTTTACAACATGTTTTAAAATTGCCCATGTTATTTAAAGTGACAGCTCCTCTTTAAACTTCATTCAAAACTGCCTGTGTGTCATCTTAACCAAAAGTCCAGCAGATGAATAGTTTAGGAAGTATTCACACTTATTTCTGGAAAAAGTGAAAGAGTAATAATGCAGTGCCTAATTAGCATATGAAATGTCACATAAAACCTTCATTACCATATTATGTTACTGAAAAGACTTAAATAGCATACAAACTTCTCTGAAAAACAATTAGAATATCAGATCTCACTAGTACAGCAATTTGCATACATTAACAAGTTTGACTATTACCACAAGTGTACATTTGATGGTCATTTGGCTAACACATATGCAATTTTTAATGAAGTTTTCAAATATGCAAACTTGAATCAAGGTGACTTATAGAACAGGGACCATACCCTGTGACATGCCTTGGCAGAAATTGGCTTTCGAGCCAGTAGTATGGTAGCAATGAGAGTCAGAAAAGCCCTTCTTCCTCAAGATGCTACCCTCAAAAGACACGCCGTCAATTCAAATTTCCTCACTTGCAGATGACTAGAATTAAAAGGTCTGCTGTAGGCAGACTGAAAAGATCTGAAATCAGAATGACAAACCAATTTCATCCAAATTTTCCTCAGCACCCAGGGAATCAGGGGAACCAGAAGAAACACATACTACAGAGGAATAGGTCATGGAATGACCATCATATTCACCACTTGGACTAGAGATCCCAGAACCTGGTACAGAACTAAGAAACCTTGCGTTTCAGCAAAGCAGGCATAAGGCCTACCATCAGGAGACACCAGAGTCAAAATCTATCAAGTCGAATATAAACCATAGAGGTTTTCTTTAGATTGAAAACAAAATTGTATTGCTCCAAAATGGACACAAAAGACAATCTGAATGTGCAACGTTTCCTCTGAAGGAGCCTTTTTGAAAAATGTCACCCAGATAGGGAGTTAGAGATCCTTTGGGAGCAGATGTAAGCCTTAAGGGCCAACATGACTTTTGTGAATCCCCACAGAGCAGATGCCAACCTAAAAGGTAAGAGCGGGGAACTTAAAATAACGATTGTGGAATGCAAACCGCAGGAAACTCCAACGATCTGCATGAACAGGGATGTACAGATAAGGGTTCTTTACATCTAGGGAAGCCAAAAACTCCCCATAACACATTGCAGCAATGACAGTGCACAACCACCATCTTGAAAGGTGAAGTGAGAACAAACTGATTGAGGCATTTTAAGTCCCAAACAGGATGGAAACCATCATATTTTTTGAGAACAATGAAAAGACTGGAAGAGAACCCTTAGTCTTTCCCAAGAAGGAAGTGGTGCAAACACTTGATGGTTTAGCAAGGAAAAAAACTGTGCCCAAAAACAGACTGCTTCACTTGAAATTGTGAGGCAACTCTGGTACATGAAGAAATGATATGGAGGTAGGAACAGTACCCTTCTGAAAATACCAGCAAAATGCACTTGTCTTCCATGGAATCTGGCCATGTGCTCTCAAAACAAAACCACAGTCTGCCTCCTAAAGCCAAGGTGGCCCAGACCCCTGCGAGTTATGCAGTGGTAAGTTTGTCAATTTTGGTCTTGCCTGACCAAACCTGTTTGGGTTTGGGTGTGGAACGCACCTTAACTGCCATTGAATCTATGCCCTAGTGGCGTACCCACACTGGTAAGGGTAACAAAAACCACTTGTCTTCTGAGGGGGAAAAATACAAATAGTTAGGAGTAACCTGAGGCAGGAAAGTACTTTTTGCCCACAAAAGGCAGAGATGCCAAAGATATCTTGTAAGACTTGCTAGGCAATCAGCTCAAGCCACTCTGTGCAACTTCAGCGACAGAGAAAGCTTACGACTTTCCAGTAAGCTTAGCGACATCAAAGGCTGCATTCGTAAGGTAAGCATTAGCTTCAAGCATCTTGGATATAAAAACCACTGGCATGTGTGCTTGAGTGGCATTCAAAAGCTGGTCCCCTCAAACAGCCATAGCCCTAGTTACCACACAATGGCAAAAACAGGGCACAAGGCTGCACCAGAAGCACAAAATTTTCCTTGAAAAAGGAATCCAGGAGCTTTTCTGTCTGATCTTTAAGAGCTACAGCATCTGCCAGCAAACCTGTATTATTGAGAATGCGAGAGACTGGGGGCGCTACCACAAGGGAGATAGCCTACTGCATTAAAGGCCTCAGCAGAAAAAGGGTATAAGAGGGATATAAACAGATTAAGGAATAGCGTCATGTCAGGCATTTTCCATTCCTCCAAGAACAACTAGTAATGGTGAGGAAAAAAGAGCAACCTCCTTCTTGGGGAAGAGGAAATAGAAATGGAGACCTTTAATACCATGTCTCTATGACAGCCTGAAGATGTGATCATCCTCATAATAAGTACCCAAAAGAGAAGGCCAAATCTAGGTCAACCTCATCAGGTTTCCACAGCAGAAGAAACCCCAATGATGGGGGTGTCACCCTCTAAAAACATCACTTCATCTTTTGAAGGGTGGAGGTGTCCCATGGACAAAAAATCTAAAACCCTTTGAGTAGATGAGGCAACAAAACTGAAAAAATTAGAGCCTTAACCCATGCAGACTCCTGTTTAACAAGTGAGGGCCCCAGCCACAGACAAAGAGGGACAAAAGAACCAAAACATCCCCTAGGAATCCCAATCTGGCAATGGGTTAGAGAGACTCTAATGTCTTAGCAGCCTTAGACTTGTCAATGTCTCTCCTAGGCTGAGATCTTCAGGGGAGCCCTAATGTATATGGTAAAAGCAGGGGGAAAAAAAAAAAAAAAAAAAAAAATCACATTTGAATAAATGTACTTATCTGACTGCAAGGGGTTAATGAGGCAAGCAGAAAGTCCAGTCTCTGTGTAACAAGTAGAATCCGAAAATGAAGTTAGTCAAGGATCACTCCTCATTTGGCCCAAAAGACTGAAGAACAGGCTGCTGGGAACTGTAGTTTGTCAGATTAAAGAGTGGTGCATTGACTCTCCAGCCATAGTTAAATGGCGCACCCTATCGAAAGGACATGGTATCCACGCACAGGACTCTGGATAGCAGTGTGCAAGGTTAGGATGACCTTCTACCCCCCCTTACAGCCTTCAAAACACACAGGAAGGCAAGTCTCAGAATAGTTATCTATGTTCCATCCAAAATGCCCACGAGTGCTCATTCGTAAAAGTACTGTGACAGTAAAAGTGAAAAGTTCTGAAAAATGAATAAAAGTTATCAAAAGTCATTAAACGTAAGCACCACTCAGATGTGGAATCTGGTCCCTTGACCAGACAGCTCACAGCAAGGGACAATCTTCTTACTGTGGAGCATAAGGAAAACCCTGTCCCCTTGACAGGTTTTTCCTTGTGCTCACTGAAGATTGTCCCTCTCTGTGATCCATCCAGTCTTGCTTCTCTGAGGTGAGCAGTGTTACATCAGTAAAAGGGGAGAGAGGGGGATATTTTATCATTCAAATACTCTTGAACTACAACTCTAACAGTACTGAAATAACATTATCCTTTCCCAAATAGGACGAAGATTAATTGGAGCTGTTTTATTATGAAACATTACTATCCGTTTAAGAAATATGTAACAAGCAATACATTAAATATATATAATGATGCCGCCGTACTCTTCAACACTGTGGAGGCTGCAGAAGAAGAGGTTGTTTACTAAAATATGAATATCAAAGTTGGGCTCAACATTTTTATCAAATTTGAATGTTAGGAGTAAGCCAGGAAAAATCAGCAAAGAGATCCTGTTCTGTAGGAAGTTATGGTATAAATCACTTGTCAAATATGTGGCTCACTACTCCTCATACAGTGGGCCACATCCTGTTTTTTTTTTTCTTTTTTTAAACATGCAATGAGGTTTACATAGCTCAGGAGCCAGTTTGCAGACTCCACTGGCTGTGAAATAGTTCACGCTGTGCCTGCCTGCAAAAGACAATGGGTGTTATGCACTAAAGCATGAAAGATGAAGTGATAAAGCTGAGCGACTTCTCCACTGATATCAGTTCTCTAGTAAATATGTTATTGTATGTAGCCTATGCTCTAAGATCTCCAACTTTCTAGAATCTTAGTGAATTGGCTCCATAGAAAAGAGGAATTGGAGAAGCTATCTCTGCTTTATCATGCCTTAGTGAATTTCCCCGAATGTTTTCCTGGACTTCTGGTCGTGTGACTAGTAGTGCTCATTGAGCAGATGTTCCTGAGTCTTAACCCAAAAGCAGCAGAAATTATATAAACACATCATTCTGGGGCAACTTAAGTGCAAGAAACTATGGGTCTTATTCATCAAGCCAATGATGTGCAACTCTAGAGCAAACCGACTGCACAATGTGGAGGAGCAATGTATTTCTGTGTTAGTGAGAGGGGAAGGTACTGTAAGGCAGAGACAGGAAGTGTCTGCCTGGCATGCTTTAAGTAAATCATTTATACATCCAAGTTAAAAAACTAGTTTTCTAATAAAAACAAAAATAGATAAAACATGTGTGTAATTTTTAAAGCGCCTTAAAAATCAACAGTTGTTTTTAGGTTATAGTTTCCCTTTAATTTCAAGTCTATGGTTTAGATTGATATCTCCAGAATGTGCCTTGATGAATAAGGTCCTATATGTCATGCAGTGGAGTCTGACGCGTGGTAGGGGGGAGTGTACATTTTATCAAGGGAAAAAGGATCAACACTACAGCAGCTGTTAAGAGGTTACCTGACCCCAGTTCTACATCCTGTGTAGCCTCTTACATCACAGTTAAAAAAAAAAAAAAAAAAAACAACAAACAAACCATGATGGAGTGTGTGTGTGTGTGTGTGTGGTACCCAGAGGACTAGATCTGATAACCATAAACAGACAACAGTACAAAATTTATATGCGTGTAGCATCCAGATATTATGTATGATGATATCACTGTATCTGAAAATGTGTTGGCACAAGATTACATTTATCTTTACATTATCAGACAGTGGTATGGTTGATTTTTGTCCTCCTGATAATTACCTTTTCTGCTGTTTATGTCATTTTCTAGTCCTTATGACAAAGCTTCTAAGGAACCATAAAACATGCAGACGTCACAAATGGATAAGTAAAAAAATCAGTAGACTAATTAGGATCATGGGGTGAATGTAATACATGGGCGCAGTGAACTTGAATCCCAAGGATGCTAAACAGGTCTCAAGTACATAGATTCACATGAAAGGGGTACAACTGTATTTTTAGAAAAACAGAGCAAATTGAGGGCCAACGTATGTTCTAACTTTGGCTACAATAAGATACTGAATGGCAGCACTGTACAAAAAATATATTTCCTTCAAATACCTGGAAACAATCTTAAGTTTTAAAGAAACCCCTACACTAAAATGGGTTACATCCATTTAAAGGGATAGTAATACTTAAAATGTAAAAAATATATGTTGTAGGGTTTATCCCCCTGAGTAGAACAAGAGTACTCCCACTGCTGAAAGGTGTTTCATTCAAAAGTTATTAATTTTCAAAGTTGAATTTTTCAGGTGCAATATCACAGTGGCCTGAAATTGTACAGTGATGCTGTTGCTACACCATCCTATGGAGATTTATGGTCCTGGGACCAGAGCTGTCCATAGGATCGTGTAGCAACAGCGCCACTGTACAATTTCAGGCCACTGTGATATTGCACCTGAAAAATTCAACTTTGAAAATTAATAACTTTTGAATGAAACACCTTTCAGCAGTGGGAGTACTCTTGTTTTACTCAGGGGGATAAACCCTACAACATATTTTTTTTACATTTTAAGTATTACTATCCCTTTAAGTAAACAGGCATTATAAGCCAGAATCTGAAGGAGAAAATATTTATGTAGATGCTTAAATTATCACAAGATTGTATAGATTCAGAGCACAGATTTCTATATGTATGCTAAACAATCACTGTTTTTGTTTATGAGGAGTGTAATGAACAACCAGACCTAAGGCTTAACACTACCCCATGTCTATTTAAAATAAATATTATATAAAGCAGTTTAAATACATTACTTGTAATATAGCTATCAGGCTTGCAAGAACAAAGGCCCTATAGGCATACGCAAGACAATTTTAGACTTCCTGAACTAGAGAAAATGTATACTGATGCATTTATCTACGCTAGGTAAATCCACACATTTTAACAGATCACACTGTGATGCAATCAAATTGATATCTTCCGAACAGCCCAGATGTGGCAAGCTTCACGGTAGGGCTGAATAAACGATTGAGAAAATAATGGTGGCACTAGGCCTATATCAAGAGCCGGCAGTTGTCCAACTGAAAAATGCTTCTGGACCCATATGCACAATTGAAGCAGTAGTTATTAGTACGGATTCACGTTTTTTGCTTTACCTTTATTCATGAGGATTTTGTTCATGTGCCTGTTTTGCAAGACACCTTTACCATATTTGCCAACTGTACCATTAACTTTACACATCTGAATAATCAACCTAATAATTAGGATCTTATTCCTAAAATACATACAGGTCTGAATTGTTTAAGTGGTTAGATATTAGATGATAGGGCAATGTGAATTATTTTAACTGGATGCAAAACCGAGGTGGACAGACTGCACCCTGAGACTTGTGTTAGGAAGAGAAGAGGGCGGACTAATATCCAATTAGTGTCAGGATGAACAGATACTCAGGAAAGCTATAACAGGCAGAGGTGTATAATGGTGTAGTAGAAACAGATGTGAAACTTCCCAGCATCACTGGATGGGGCCCACTGAGCCAGATGTATTAAAAAATGGACGTTCTTCTGCAAAAAATGAACCGCACCATCAGGACCAAAAAAAAATTACCCCAAATACTCATTGATTGAAATGAGGCTTTTATTCCTTGGAATGCTAGCTCTCCAAGGTATTGCATTCAGGAGGTTAAAAGCCCAATTTGATTCAAAAGGAATTTTTATTTGTTCTATATGGTGTTGTTTATTTGCTCCAGAATTGCACCAATTATACTTATTTTTATAGTGCAGAAACTCACAGGGTGGACACACAAGGATTAAAGGTTCTGCAGCGTCAATACCGGAAAACCAACATAGGAGGAACTACAGTGGTGTCCCTCAAGAATATTTTTAGTTAAGACACAAAAAATTTAACCACAGACAAGTATTCTTCATTGGAATCAGGCTTGCCAATGCAGTAGGTGAAGCACCAAGTGACCCTCTGCACTAGGGCTAGGACAGAAAACTCTGGGGTCAGAAAACAGCACCCCCTTGGCTGTTTAGGTAGCTCACAAAGCAAAAATTAGACTAAGACTTTGAAGCCTCAGGATTCCCTTGCGTACACTGGGCATGTAGCCTGTTATTCAGTTTAATGGATACATATAAACATTGACCATTAGAGGTATAGGATGTAGAGCTGTCATAACTAAAGAAAAACCACAAACTAAAATTCATTTGGTTGTACCTACCAGATGACCATGGAAGAGGTTAGTTTTTGGTGCCCTACACTGGCTTTTAGACAGTAGGGTTACAGCTGCCCTGGGATAACCATGAAGAAAAATTCCACAGGACTAGATTTCACACCAAAAGGCCACGTATGTGGCCCTGAAGTACACCAAAGAGCCACACATTATGGTGATTGTAAATATGAGTTGACAAAAGAAGATTAACCTTCTGTATGCTAGAGAAGCCTCCAAAGCATTGTGAGCCCTCTGTACTAAGGGGTAAAGGTGGACCAGTGTCTTCTCTTATTACTGTACTAAAGAACATAACAGGGACTCAAAAGAGAAGCCTCTGAAGGCTGCATGTGGCCACAGGGCCTCCTTTTGCCTATTACTGTTTTATGTGATTGCTGCCCTTTAAAAGGGGAAGTTCTCCTAAGAATAAAGTATATGTTTAATGGAAGGATTCTCTTAGGTAGGTGTCCTTAATACACAAGTCAGGTATTATCCTTTTTTGATGGAGAAAACAAGCATCTGCGTCACAGGTGATAAAGCTTCCCACCGATTTAAATAGGGATTTCAAAACCTTGAATGCCTCACAATTCCCCAATACATCACTTCTCAAAGGTTTAGAAGCCCCATTTAAATCTGCAGATGTTTTAGGAATGTTTGTTGCCAATGGTGCAGTTAATTTTCTCTAGAAAGGCATCTTTTTATTATATTATATATTTTTTTTTTAATCAATGTTGTAGTATTTATCTGAACATTAACATTTTACTCTTTAGAATGTTGACAGGCAGGCTATTTCTCTGGGAGTCCTCTTATTCAGACTGATGTTGTGAACTAAAAATCAACTTAAAATGACGATCAGAAATATAGGTAATGGCAGATATTCTGCAATAAATAAATACATATATTCGACTGTTGTGTGAAGGACACCTAAGTACATCCTTTGGATCTGCCACCTGGAGTAAGTATGCAGACTTCATTAAAAACTGCGTATGTTGGTCAGAAGACCTGGTCAATACACAGGAGTTATTAATACTTTGATTTGCTCTGGTTTTCTCAGTGGACCACCACATTAGTCAGGTCTTAAACCTTTGACTGCCAGAGGGGTACGGAACGCACTGCTCTGCAATGTGTTGCGTACCCTTCTGGCACTTTAAGGGTTAATGCACTGAGAGCTTATAAGGGATAATTACTTTAAAATAAATTTAAATCTGATGTTTGATATTTTCAGAAGGTGACCAACGGACTGCCACTTGAAAATGCAGCCTTCCTGAAGTTAGTAGTTTTATTTGCCTCCTTCGGACAGTAAATCAATATTATGGAAATTTTTATATTGCAGGGCTTTTCTGCTGAGTAAAAACAAGGGTGTATGCCCCACTGTCAGGAGATGCTTCACTCAAAAGTCAATACAGAGTCCTTTTGCAGGGTTTTAGATTTTCAGCTTTATTTTTTTTTTTAAACAAGTGCTGCTGCTATTACTGCATATAATTCTCAAACAAGCTTAATGCATGCATAGATTTCAAGCTATCAAAGTACTCTAATAACTTTCGAAAGAAGCATGTCCCAGGATTGGGAGTACCTGTTTGAATTACTCAAAGAGCTTAGTTAAGAATGAGGGGATCATCCAGTAAGACTAGAGGAAATGTGATTTAGTATAAAACAAAAGGCAGGAATTTTTTTTTACAGTAAGGGTGATAAAGCTATGGAATTCTTTGCCTCTGGATGTTGCGCTTGCAGATACCGCAACAACTTTAAAAAAAGTAATGGATAACTATCACAGAATAATATTGAGAATTATGACAGTTGGCTTCAAAAGGAGGTAGGTTGTTGATCCAGGGAACTCTCACTGCCATTTGAAGTCCACTAAAGTCCATTTGGGCTTTAGTGGAAATGGCTTCAATGTTTTGTTTTTTTTTTCTTCCTCTGGATAAAAAGGGGGTGATTTGGCATGGGCTGGACTTGATGGATGCATGTCTTTTTTAAGCCACAACTATATTACTCAACAGGAAAAGTAATTCTGATAGTTTATATAGAAGGGCTGATTTTTCTAAAATAGAAACATTTATACAAATCTTTAACAACTTGGAGATATTTAGATGGAGTCCAGGAGAAAATGGATTATCTGAAATATGTTTTACTAAACTCAGAATTGAATTGGACATGTCAGTAAGGGTAAAAGAAAAAAAAACTGCTGTGGTACTCCACACAACTGGCAAATATAGTAAAGATGAAAAAAGGAATTTTAGGAAATAAGGGAGGAAGAAGATAGGTATCGGTACAAGACTATGCTGAAGGAGGCCAAATGCATTATTAGATTTGCCAAAAGCACAGAGGAAAAAGTTGCCCAGTAATTAAAAAAAAATAAAAAGGGGGGGGGGGGGGGGGAATAAAATATTTTTTAGATATACAAGTTAGTTAAAGGAGAAATGAAACAAGAAATAGTCAGACTGAAAACAAGAAATGGAAGTAAATGAGAATAAAGGGCTAGCTGACTGCCTCAAACAATATTTCTGTTCAGTTTTTAGGGAAGGGACCTCTAAGAAAAAAGAAATGGCAAGACATGGGAAACATGCATGTTTTAGAGGAAGAAGTTCTACTTCAACTCTCTAAGGATCAGATAAATCGATGGGACACACCCAAAGTTATTAAAAACCTGACAAAACCTTCAACAATTATTCAGTCACTATTGACAGGAGTAGTTCCAGAAGATTAGACGGTATCAAATGTAGTACAGCTTCAGAGAAAAGGTAGCACAGAAAAGCCTGGCAACTACAGGTCAGTAAGTCCTACCGTCAGTTGTGGGAAAAAGTATGGAAAAAATGTTAAAGAATGGTTAAATATCTGAATTTAAATGGGTTGCAGAACCCAAAACACTGGTTTACAGCAGTGAGATCTTGTCAAACTAACCTCAGATTATTTTTGCCTGGATAACTAAAATAAAAGTCCAGTGGAGGAGAAGTGTTACTGGGCAAAGGAAATGGATGAGTGACAGGAGAGAGCGTGGTAATCAATGGAGAATATTCAGACGAATTGTGTGTTACTAGTAGGGTACTTCAGGGATCTATACTGGGGCCCATTCATTTTATATTTTTATTAGTGATACTGAAAAAGATCTTCAAGGTAAAGTATGCCTTTTTGCAGATGATACAAAGATCTGCAACAGGGTAGACATTCCTGGGGGAATAACCCAAACCATTTAGGTAAATTAGAAGAATGGACAAGAGTGCGGCAAAAGGACAAATATAATACTAAGGGAATTTTGCTGACAGAGGAAAGGGATTTGGGAGTAATTATTTCTGAGGACTAAAGGTTAGGCAGGCAATGTAACAAAGCTGCGGAAAATGCAAGCAGGATGCTGGGTTGTTTAGTTAGGGGCATTAGTAGCAGAAAAAGGGAAGTGGTCATGCCACTCTACAGATCTCTGGTTAGACCTCACCTACAGTATTGTGTACAGTACCGGAGACCCCACTCCAGAAGGCTATAGATAGTCTAGAGAAAATTCAGAGGTCTGATAAAATGGTGACTGGTTTACAGGAAGAGAAATATCAGGCTAGACTGAAGGATCTGAACACGTATAGGGGAGAGAGAGAGAACATGATAGAAACATTCAAATACATGAATGGATTCAACAAAGTGCAGAAGGGAAGTACATTTCAAAGGAGTAAAAATGTTAGGACAAGAGGCCATAATCCAACTAGAGGGACAGGTTTGGATGTAATGTGAAAGTTTTACTTTTTTAGGGTAGTAGATAAGTAGAACAATATACCATCAGAAGTGGTAGAAGTTAATACAGTGAAAGAATTCAAGCATGCATGGGATAGGTATAAGGTTGTCCTCAACGTAAGACAAGACCAAGGATCAAAAAAGGTTTGAGATTTTTACAGTAGGAAAATTGGCAGTCTAGATGGGCTGAATGGTTCTTATCGGCTGTCAAATTCCAGGTTTTTTTACATTTTGAATACTCTTAGGGGGTCTCCACAAGAGAGAAGGGTAATCCTTTTGTGGATCCCTTGCTCTCAGTGCCAAGGGAATCCAGCTGTACCTCACTTATGAGGCCCAACAAGGCTGAAAAGTATGCCTGGGGATAGCTGGTGTTCCTATGCAGAAGGGACGTGCCGTCACGTTGGAACTGCCCCGCCTTTTTGGGTGGGATTAGTCCAATATGTGCATGGGAATTTCTCCTCTGTAATGGCACCAGACAGCTAAAACATGATCCTGCTGAGTGATTAGTCACAGAACAAGCTATTGTGCTTTATGTTAGTCCTCAGAGCCTCTCACAATTTTTATATGTTCAAGACACAGTAAAATTATTTTGGCCCCATTGAAACGGGTCACACCCCCAGAGATGCCGAATTGAATATGCTGCCTGTGGTAAAAGAGAACATGCTGGACACCAATGCTTTGCACACAGGTGACTAGTCTCATGTCAACAGATCAAAATCCAACAAGCAAATATACTGCATTTCCTTGGGAATGCAGTAAAGTTGCAATAAGGTAGGTCAGCACATCAACATTTGAAGCCACCAGCAGATCCTACACTCTTAGCTGGAGATTATGATGCTCATTGCCACTGCCAACGAATGGCCTATCCACATGCACACCAGTCAGTAATAATGGCCGGTACTTATACCGACAGGCCACCAGATGCTAACATCCTGTGTTGCAATCGGCAGTGTAAAGCTGTAAAAGTTAGTGAAGATCCATGGGAGGCAGAATTGTCGCAGGGGTCTGCGAAAGTTGTGTTGCCTGTCTGAAAGAGGCCAAGAGGGGAAACTACTATTATTGGTTTGTGCAGACGCTAGGGTGAAGCCACTGTGTGAGCTCTTTCTGCACCGAGAGAAATAGGAGTGAAGGGTGTAATATCTAATATTTATAAACTTTATAAGAAATGAGGATTAAAAAGTGAGACTGGCATCACTAACAGATTTCAATAAAAGGATTTTAGTGAACTTGCTGTTAAATACTTTTTTTCTCTTGGTCCATGTGCAACATGGGATCCATGGGGTAAAGTTCCCTTCTCCATAGGGCAGGGCACTTGAAAAAAGGAAGGGCCATTTAAGACAGACACTTCCGCCCCAGACTTTAATCTCCATCTAACAGTTTCAACGAATAACAGTGTAGAATAAACAAACAAAAAGCAAGGAAATCCCCTGTACAAGAGTCTTAAGAGGATCCCTCTGCCCAGGGACTTTCCTCTGGCTGGTAGTTGTGTGTGTCACATGGACCATTTATGTTCACTCAAAACCTCTTAGGATACTCTCACAGATCTGATAAGGTGCATAGTGATTTAGAAAGAAGCAGGTTTTTTTCTGATCCCATAAGCCTGTTAGACACAGGTGAGTCTTCACTGAACCAACTCCTGAGAATGTCCAATTGCATCTTACTAGTGTGGAATTGAGCACAAGGAACAGCTTATAGAGTAGAGATCACGCAACCTGGTACACTCATAATAAACTGCTGTAGCAGACATAGTGGATATCCCTTGACTAACATGGAGGCAGAGCCTAGATCTTGTCTTTCTGTAGAAACACCCTTCCTTGGAGAGTATTGAATCTCATGCTTATAAAGTACAGGACCTGATAACGTATAAGAGGATTTCTTGAGCCACAGCACCCAGCTCCGGTATGAGAAAGCAGTCTAAAATCTGAACAGAGAACAGCTTCTGAAGGAGCCTTCAGTAGAAGGTAGTTTAAGTAAGCAATCAAGGATATTCCTTGAGCACAAATGTGAGCTGCAAAATAAACTAGAAACTTTGTAAAGAACCTTGGAGCAGATGGTAGTCTGAAGGGGAGAGCAATGAACTGGTAATGACTGCTCCCAAAAGGCGAAGTGTAGGAAGCGCTGATGGTCAGGATGAACTGCGACTTGAAAATAAGAGTACTGGAGATTCAGGAAGACAAAAAAATCATCACGAACACACGGCAGGCAAATCTTGTAGCACTGTGCTAACGTGTACTAGCTGAGAACTGTCTAGAACAAGATGGCAGCCCCCATTCTTTTCAGGAACAAAAAGATTGGCGAAAATCTAGTTAAGCTTTCCTGAAACAAAACAAGAACGAACACCTGCTTTTACAACAAGGAAGATACAGAGTCTATGAATAGACGCGCCTGAACCGGATCTTGAACTCTGGACCAAAAAAAAAAAAAAAAAAAAAAAACCACAAAACCTGAGACGGAAAGGATTTGAGATCTACATGGTACTTTTCCAAAATAACACACAAAACTCACTGGTCCATCACAGAAGACTCCCACTTGTTTTGAAAAAGACAGGAGTTGACCCCTATGGGTAGAAATGGGCCAGGACTCTTGTGGAGGTGGGCTTGTCAGCCTTAGGCTTCTGAGCAGACTTTTTGTTCTACCAGTACAGTTTGTTCTATACTTGCAAAGGGAATGCATTCTGTAGGATTTTCTACAAACCTAATCATATTCTTTGTTTATAGAACATCTCCTGTCTAATCTGCATTGTGCCAAGGCGGTCTCTCTTTACTCTACTGCATGCATACTGCTGAAAGTGAGTTTAACCCTGTTTAAACATAGCATGCAAATGTGCTACATTATACGGGTGGTGTTTTATAGGAGCATAGATGTCCATAAGAAATATAAAACCTAGTGAAGTGTGCTGCACCAAGGGAAAAGGCATGGTAAAATGTAATGGAGAGATACAGAGAGAGCAAGAGCTACTTTATGCAAGGCTAATGGTTTGTAATCCTTTTATTATTGCAAGCATATTAACTAACTACCGTCTGCTAGTTACACTGGATTTACCAAATATATTTACTAATACTTTAATTCTATACAATTTATGGTATGCGGATAATATATTGATACGATTAAGTATATTTAAATTTTTGACAGTCTTTATTGTAGTCCTGATATCCTAATGAATTGAGACCATTCTCTCTCTACACATCTATTTACACATCTATATATATGTTCTTGAAAAAAACCCTTGTGTGGGTTGAAGCGTCGGTCAATAAATCAGCACTTTGGCTGAACACTTACAAGTCCTGCGAGTGCGGATCAATTCCTTCACTACTCACATCATGACTAGTATCCAGGCAAGTTATCCATATATACAGTGCTTCTTCCACAAACGATTGACATATACATATATTTTAGTATCAGCGGTAAGGTAAACTAGCACCAAAGGCAGGGAATAAATACCCCGAGTCTTTATATGGGAAGAAAGGTATAACCCGTTACACTGTTTAAATGGAAAGAGATAAAATCATATTTAAGTCCAGAAAGGGGAAAATAAAAAAAAAATAAAAAATATATACTATATAGGCAACCCCCTTCAGAAACATAAGAAGCAGAAGAAATTAGAAGAATAGAGTGTAAAACAGAAAAATAAGCCACATTTCAGAGAGCCAAGTAATAGCAGGAGAATAACAGAAAAAAAAGACCATAGCACTCAGATGGATAACTTACCAGTATTCTTTCATCAGGCTCTCATTATACAGTGCAGAACCTAGAGAAGTTCAGCCACGGGGAACAGACTTGTAATAAAGTCAACTTCCATAGGAAAACGGTCCAAAAATACACCAGTGAATTGAGCAATCCAACTAAAGGGAAGAAAGTCAAAGTCTAAAAACTAAGAATGCTGCCAGCTTGCCCTTTTCATTTGAAACTGGGGTGGCGCACCTGGAAAGAAAAGGGGACTCTTTGCCTCAAAAAACATTTTTTTTTTTTTTTTTTTTTTTTTTAAACATGTCCAGACCTCTGGAGAAGGAAACTTTACTCAACTGTTGTGTGTTCCACACTGAACGTAAAAAAATAATATATATAGATTTTTTTTTTTTTAATTAGCACATAGTGCTGCGCTTAAATCGCCATCAAGACATAAAGGTATTAATCTCGCCTCAAAACCAATTTATATTATATAAACTGGTCAATTTGCTAGCCTCAAAGTAATTGGTAAACGTTAACCCCTTAAGTCTACAGATTTTTAACATCTTAATTACCAGGTTAAATTTCATGTTGCTCATTTTTAATTGATTAAACTAGGTTTCACTAGTTTATTCTTTAGTCTACCCTTCTAAACTATATATCACAATGTTTATGCTATTTATTATGACATTACAGTCAGACCTTGTGGATGGACATCTGATGCTCCACTCACCTGGCATTGTTCGCCTCCTTCCCATAGCACTTCCTGCTCAACTAGGTATTCTAAGAAAGTCTGGGCTGAGTAGAAGGATTTTCAAGAACCACACACGTCTTGAAGGCAATCAACCCAGACGCTTGCCTCAAGAGGGGTCCTGATGCACCCCTCCATGAGGCCTGATTCTATTTTCTGATCTGTGCGGGAGCAATAGATCTCGCACTATATGCGTTTAATAACAATATTGCACCCATGCTCATGGCAGCAAACATGAATATATGTAAGTGTTAAAACTTACCCTGCAGCAGAGGGAAACTCCTTTTCTACATACAGCGCACGTTCGACATCAGGTCCTAACTTCTAGTCACCATGGCTATCTGACATCCAGGATTTGTCAAGCCGTGCAATTATCCATGACTACAAACATGAATAATTACATCAAGCAGAACTGTAGGAAATTATGCTATTCTCCAAGTTTAACATTGGGTGAATCAGTTGCTTCATCTTCTGACTAGTATGTTTTTTCCCCCCCGACTGGGGGAAAATCAATTATATTTTTCCTGGCCTGCCTATACAGCTACATAAATCAAGACGTATGTGGCCTACTACAATTTGTTTTGGCACCATAACCATATCCCTTTTAGTGGTTTTTGAGAATATGGAGAACACTGAAGTACATTCTATGTAACACATACATACACACGCATTATTATAATTCTTCATACTGAGTGACAATATTGTATGAAAGGGTTGCATTACTTCTTGGTGTAAAACACGTAGTAAGCAAATTGTGACACATCTAGTCGTTCAGGCGTGCAATTACAAACAAAATTATAAACCACTGAATAAGCTCCAAATCACACACACAAAATGTTATTTCTCTTGCTTTCAGAGGTAGTGATGAGAAATTCTGCTGCGTTCATTTTATTTTTCCCATTCAGCGTTACAATTAGTATGTTTACTGAATTGAAGATTGCAATAATTATGAACAATGTATACTGAAAGCATAACATCAGAGATCACCCTATTGGTATAGTAGATGCAGTGTCACACAGCCTACATATCTGTAGCTAATGTCCAAGCTGGTAAGTCAGGAGATGCTTGAATAAAGGAGGTGGGGTTCAAGGCTTGTCCAAAAGGTCCTTAATGACATACAACCACCCAAGATGAAAGGATAAGATCAGTGGCAAAGTCATCGGTGCTCAAGAAAGCATAGCCTTAAATCCCACCCTGATAGGTGCCATGAAGACCTGGAGTTGCACTCCACTAAGCAAAGTCAATATGAAACGGCTGGAGGGGGTTGAGAGGCAGGAGGACCTTCAGTGTGGGAAGTCTTGGAATAACTATATGAATAATGAACAGCAGCACTGTATTACCAAAAAATAGCACGCTGCTCATTTTTTAATATATCTAAATTTGGATGTGTAGTTGTTCAAAATCACTCCTACATTTTATGTTAAAGTGACAAGAAAGACAGACGTGATGCAGGGACATGTAAGTGTGGCGTAAGGATATGTGAATGTGGAGGGGGGCGAGGAAGGAGAGAGGGGAGGCGAGAGAGAGTGAGGGTAGGAAGAGGGAGGCGAGAGAGAAGGGTAAGAAGAGGGAGGCGAGAGAGAAGGGTAAGAAGAGGGAGGCAAGAGAGTAGAAAGAGAGGCAAGCGAGAGTAGAAAGAGAGGCAAGCGAGAGTAGAAAGAGAGGCAAGCGAGAGTAGAAAGAGAGGCAAGCGAGAGTAGAAAGAGAGAGGCAAGCGAGAGTAGAAAGAGAGGCAAGCGAGAGTAGAAAGAGAGAGGCAAGAGAGGGTAGAAAGAGAGAGGCAAGAGAGAGAGGGTAGAAAGAGGGTGGCAAGAGAGAGGGTAGAAAGAGGGAGGCAAGAGAGGGTAGAAAGAGGGAGGCAAGAGAGAGGGTAGAAAGAGGGAGGCAAGAGAGGGTAGAAAGAGGGAGGCAAGAGAGAGGGTAGAAAGAGGGAGGCAAGAGAGAGGGTAGAAAGAGGGAGGCAAGAGAGAGGGGGTAGAAAGAGGGAGGCAAGAGGGTAGGAAGAGGGAGGCAAGAGGGAGTAGGAAGAGGGAAGCAAGAGAGGGTAGGAAGAGGGAAGCAAGAGAGGGTAGGAAGAGGGAAGCAAGAGAGGGTAGGAAGAGGGAAGCAAGAGAGGGTAGGAAGAGGGAAGCAAGAGAGAGGGTAGGAAGAGGGAGGAAAGAGGGGAGAGAGGGTAGAAAGAGGGAGGCAAGAGAGCGGGTAGGCAAGAGGGTAGGCGAGAGAGGGTAGGCAAGAGGGTAGGCGAGAGAGGGTAGGAAGAGGCGCGAGAGAGGGTAGGAAGAAGAAGGCAAGAGAAAGGGTAGGAAGAGGGAGGCAAGAGAGAGTGGGTAGGAAGAGGGAGGCAAGAGAGAGTGGGTAGGAAGAGGGAGGCGAGAGAGAGAGGGTAGGAAGAGGGAGGCGAGAGAGAGAGGGTAGGAAGAGGTGAGAGAGGGGGTAGGAAGAGGGAGGCAAGAGAGAGAGGGTAGAAAGAGGGAGGCAAGAGAGGGTAGAAAGAGGGAGGCAAGAGAGAGGGTAGAAAGAGGGAGGCAAGAGAGAGGGTAGAAAGAGGGAGGCAAGAGGGAGTAGGAAGAGGGAAGCAAGAGAGGGTAGGAAGAGGGAAGCAAGAGAGAGGGTAGGAAGAGGGAGGAAAGGGGAGAGAGGGTAGAAAGAGGGAGGCAAGAGAGCGGGTAGGCAAGAGGGTAGGCGAGAGAGGGTAGGAAGAGGCACGAGAGAGGGTAGGAAGAAGGAGGCAAGAGAAAGGGTAGGAAGACGGAGGGCAAGAGAGGGTAAGAAGAGGGAGGCAAGAGAGGGTAAGAAGCGAGAGAGGGTAGGAAGAGGGAGGCGAGAGAGAGAGGGTAGGAAGAGGCGAGAGAGGGGGTAGGAAGAGGGAGGCAAGAGAGAGAGGGTAGAAAGAGGGAGGCAAGAGAGGGAGGGTAGAAAGAGGGAGGCAAGAGAGAGGGTAGAAAGAGGGAGGCAAGAGAGAGGGTAGAAAGAGGGAGGCAAGAGAGAGGGTAGAAAGAGGGAGGCAAGAGAGAGGGTAGAAAGAGGGAGGCAAGAGGGTAGGAAGAGGGAGGCAAGAGGGTAGGAAGAGGGAGGCAAGAGGGAGTAGGAAGAGGGAAGCAAGAGAGGGTAGGAAGAGGGAAGCAAGAGAGAGGGTAGGAAGAGGGAGGAAAGAGGGGAGAGAGGGTAGAAAGAGGGAGGCAAGAGAGCGGGTAGGCAAGAGGGTAGGCGAGAGAGGGTAGGAAGAGGCGCGAGAGAGGGTAGGAAGGAGGCAAGAGAAAGGGTAGGAAGAGGGAGGCAAGAGAGAGAGTGGGTAGGAAGAGGGAGGCGAGAGAGGGAGGGTAGGAAGACGGAGGGCAAGAGAGAGAGAGGGTAGGAAGACGGAGGGCAAGAGAGGGTAAGAAGAGGGAGGCAAGAGAGGGTAAGAAGCGAGAGAGGGTAGGAAGAGGGAAGCAAGAGAGAGGGTAGGAAGAGGGAGGAAAGAGGGGAGAGAGGGTAGAAAGAGGGAGGCAAGAGAGCGGGTAGGCAAGAGGGTAGGCGAGAGAGGGTAGTAAGAGGCGCGAGAGAGGGTAGGAAGAAGGAGGCAAGAGAAAGGGTAGGAAGAGGGAGGCAAGAGAGAGAGTGGGTAGGAAGAGGGAGGCGAGAGAGGGAGGGTAGGAAGACGGAGGGCAAGAGAGAGAGGGTAGGAAGACGGAGGGCAAGAGAGAGAGGGTAGGAAGACGGAGGGCAAGAGAGAGAGGGTAGGAAGACGGAGGGCAAGAGAGGGTAAGAAGAGGGAGGCAAGAGAGGGTAAGAAGCGAGAGAGGGTAGGAAGAGGGAGGCGAGAGAGAGAGGGTAGGAAGAGGGAGGCGAGAGAGAGGACAGGAAGAGGGAGGCAAAAGAGAGGGTAGGAAGAGGCGAGAGAGGGGGTAGGAAGAGGGAGGCAAGAGAGAGGGTGTGAGTCAGGTTGACTAGAGGTGAGAAGATAAAGAGGGCAATTTTTGATAATATATCAACTGTAGTTAAAATAAGATTTCTCTCTATAGCAGAGCTGCTTTCACCAGATAGTGCTCACGTCTTAAAACTGACCTGTCACTCTAGGAAGTTTCACAGAGAAAAAGTCTGTTATTCTAGCCATTTTTCTGTAAAATAAACCATTTTTGAGACATTAGACTTTATGATTAGGTGACACAGTGTGGTATGTTATGCTGTTTCTATTTTGTATAGGTTCTCTACAGACTAACATCACAGTAGACAAAAGAAAATAGGAGCGACTGGGAAAAACCAGCTGCACCAAAGGGGACATATCATTCCCCATATTCCCTTAAATTAAATGGGGTTTTTAAAGAGGAACTACCACCTTTAACAAAGATGTCCCCAAATAATTCCTCATCTGGCGACTAGCTGCTCAGTAGCACTAGTCGCCAGAATTATTACCTGGTTAATGTGAATTATCCACTGCTCTGGGACTTACAGGCAGGACGGAACACAGACATCAGCTTGCAATGTGGTGAGTCTCTCTCTATTAAGCCATGGTTTCAAACTGCCCTGTCCTCCTCTCATTCTGCCTGCCCCTCTCCTTTCCTCTCTCCCACCTGGGTCATCTCTGTATGCATTAGCCTCATTCCTCCCCCACCCCCCCATTCAATCCATCCCCATCCACATCCCCTTCTCTCCTCCCGATCACCTCTCCCAACACCACTCCCAACACTAAACCTGACTGTCTACCCCAACACTCACCCCAGGCACATCCAAACCCTCTCTTTCAGCTCCCACTCCCTTTAGTTCAACCACAGCTTCCCGACACCCCACTCAATCCCAGCCATCTCCCCCTCAGCCTGCCCCCAGCTATCGTTCTCCCTTCCTCTCTCTGTCAGACTCCGGTTGTATCCCTCACTGTCTTCATGCCCCCCAGGCTGCCTTATTCTGGAAATCAAGACCTCTCTCCAGCTACCCCTCTATCCTTGCAATGTGGTTAACTCATTCTCAATCTTCTTGCCTCAATCCATAAACCATTGTTTATATTCTCTTTACCTTCAGTACATATATCTTTAACACGGTCACACATACTGCTGTATCCCAAATACAAGTATCATGCTCTGAATTGGTTTCAAAACTGCCTTTCATCTAACCACAGCTTTGTCCTAGTCTCTTTCCTTTATGCAGGTCACCCTTAAATTCTGTGTTGCCCCTGTGTGTTATCCTCTAGCACTCTCCCTCTTTTAATACCAGTTTTAAATTTGGTAACTGTATTTTTGTATGTTTCATGAGAGAGACATTTGTATGTGTACAGAGTAAGAAAAGCATATAATTAAAAAAAAAAAAAAAAAAAAATTTATATATATTTATATATATATATATATATATATATATATATATATATATATATACATACACACACACACATACAAACATCTCACTGTCGGATATGGATACTATAAACAGACTGAAAGGCTTGTTTAATAAGATGGTCCCTATTAAGGTTTCTTATTGGGTAACATGGATCGCTGAAAGTGTCCAAAAATTAGTAATAAACCATAACAGTGATGGTGAAGATGTTAGCGCATGCAATCTCTCTGTGTGTATTAACAGCAGCTTATTCTGTACTGCTGGGTTGTCGACAAAATAAAATGTTTTATGCATCCTTGGCAATGTGCTCAGTACTATAGGAAAATGATATCCACTGATCAAACTACCAGCAACTTGTTCTGTACTGCTGGGTGGTAAGCATAATAAAAGGTTTATGCATACTTGGCAATGTGCTCAGTGCTATGCAAAAAGGATATCCATTGATCACACTACCAACCTCTCCCCTCAATCTTTAAAGATATGCGAGGATATCCCACCAAACTCTCCCGCATGGACCCATTTCTGGTTGCAGTCTTTAAAACTTGATATTTTAGGAGCAGGCTGATTTTATTACATGGGGCATGTAACATCACTTTTTATTACTGGATGTGTGCTTTATTTATAATCTCTGGAATGTCAGAGGCATGGAATGCTTTATTTATATAGAAAAAGTCTTGGCAAACACAGTGCTTTTGAAAAATGATAAACAATGTTGTGTGGAGGTAGGAACATGAGTAGCTCTGGAAATGAAGAATATACTGCTCTACCCTTGTAATACCTGCCTCCACACACAACCTTGAAAAAGACCCTAAACACATCCTGAATTTACAAACATAGTACTGGGGGAGAATATCAATAATATCTATGGAAAAGTGTAGAGTGGTTATAAACCTGGCCTCTCTAATCGCCTCCTTATGCGCCTGGAACATCTTTACGTTGTTCATGTTGGATTGCCAATACTTCACATAGCCACTGTGGTCAGCAGTCAGCATCCACATGTCGTTGTGGGACCAGGTCATGGCTCGGACTGGGCTGTCATGAGCCTGTAGATGGAAAGTTGGGAAGAGTAAAGTGCAAAGGTTATAACTTGTTAGTAGCAATACAGGTGTAGCCAATTCATTCCCTACAAGATGTAAAGACACAGAGGCCCACATGCAAAAAGCAAAAGACAAGCCGATCTGGTGAATACTATGAGAGAACAAAAATCGCCAGTAATTTAAATTGGGCTTTTAACTCTTAATGCTGGATAAGGTAATCCATGAGGGTTAAAAGCCCATTTTAGAGAGGCAACTTAATTTTTGGCTACACATTATGCTTTTGCACAATGTGTGAAAAGTCGGATTGCCTGTAATTATTTATTCACACTTATGACCCCGACATTACATTTCTTGGATCGTTTGTTCCAGAGAGCTTTGAGTTGGGTTTTTTTTGTTTTTATATATATATATATATATATATATATATATATATATATATATATATATATATATATATATATATATATATAGTTTCTCTGGAGAACCACTATGGCCCTCAGGAAATTAAATACCCAAACATTTATGAGAACAGCTAGTTGCTACATACTACCCCATCCCCTTCCTGCTGCAGGTGGTTGCAACACCTCAAAAGTCCATGTAAATACCCTCTGCTAATCAAAGAAGCATCACTCCCAAACCAATGAGAAAACTCTGTTGCATGTATCCATTTGGAAAAGGAACACAAGTCCTATTTTTGGGCTGCAGAGAGAGACCAGCAGCACCGTTTACACTGCAAAGAAAGGCACGAATACTGTGATTTGTTCCCTATGGTGCTCTTCTTTTGCCCCAGAACTGCTCTTTTGTTTTGTGCATACAGAACTATATTAACCAAGGAGGATGGTTCCAAAACTCACCTTTTGGCAACAGCAGAAAAAAAAAAAAGTAAATTCAAGTGAACAACCTGTAAATGAATCTACACAAAAGGTGCCTAGTCGAGCAGGCTATAATTCTCAACATTTTGGAAGTAGTATTACAGAAGATGGGATAAAACACGATTTATACATTTAGTGAAGGGATGGACCATCTGTGGCCTTCCAGCTGTTGCTGCAATACAAGTACCATAATACATTGGCAGACAATGAAGGGAACGGATATCCAGCTATAAAGGAAAGCTGCATGTTGCCCACTTTTCAGTGCACTAACATATAAATGTTTACATAAATTGAACACTATCACAATATATTTCTCTTTGAGCAGACACACTGATAGAGAGATGTGGGAGCGCAAGAGTGGGAGCGGGAGGCGCGAGGGAAGAGCAGGCACACGAGCGAGCGGGGACAAGAGCGCGAGCGCGCGGAGGGGAGGCAAGAGCGCGCAGAGGGGAGGCAAGAGCGCGTAGAGGGGAGGCAAGAGCGCGCAGAGGGGAGGCAAGAGCGCGCAGAGGGGAGGCAAGAGCGCGCAGAGGGGAGGCAAGAGCGCGCAGAGGGGAGGCAAGAGCGCGCAGAGGGGAGGCAAGAGCGGAGGCAAGAGCGCGCAGAGGGGAGGCAAGAGCGGAGGCAAGAGCGCGCAGAGGGGAGGCAAGAGCGCGCAGAGGGGAGGCAAGAGCGCGCAGAGGGGAGGCAGAGGGGAGGCAAGAGCGCGCAGAGGGGGGGCAAGAGCGCGCAGAGGGGGGGCAAGAGCGCGAGCGAGCGAAGAGAAAGCAAGGAAGAGGGGAAAGAAAAAGCACAAGCGAGTAGGTAGAGCGCGCGAGCGGAGGGGAGCGGGTGCGCGCGAGCGGGGGGGAGCGGGCGGGCGCGAGCGGTGGGGAGCGGGATCGCGCGCACAAGCGAGCGGGGCACTGGGAAGAGCGCGCGCACAAGCGAGCGGGGCACTGGGAAGAGCGCGCGCACAAGCGAGCGGGGCACTGGGAAGAGCGCGCGCACAAGCGAGCGGGGCACTGGGAAGAGCGCGCGCACAAGCGAGCGGGGCACTGGGAAGAGCGCGCGCACAAGCGAGCAGGGCACTGGGAAGAGCGCGCGCACAAGCGAGCGGGGCACTGGGAAGAGCGCGCGCACAAGCGAGCGGGGCACTGGGAAGAGCGCGCGCACAAGCGAGCGGGGCACTGGGAAGAGCGCACGCACAAGCGAGCGGGGCACTGGGAAGAGCGCGCGCACAAGCGAGCGGGCACTGGGAAGAGCACGCGCACAAGCGAGCGGGCACTGGGAAGAGAGCGCGCACAAGCGAGCGGGCACTGGGAAGAGAGCGCGCACAAGCGAACGGGAGGGAAGAGAGCGCGCACAAGTGAGCGGGAGGGAGGAAAAAAGCATGAGCGAGTGGGTAGAGAGTGAGCAGGAGGGAAGAGAGCTCGCACAAGCGAGTGGGAGGGAAGCAAGAGGGAAGAGAGCTCGCACAAGCGAGTGGGAGGGAAGAGAGCTCGAACAAGCGAGCGGGAAGGAAGAGAGCACGAGCCGAGAGAGAAAAGAGAGCATGAGTGAGAGAGCATGAGCAAGCGGGAGGGAAGAGAGAGAGAGAGAGGGAGACAGAAGAAGAAAGAGAGATCGAACTACTACAGGTGGAGTTCCCATAGACAGCTTTGGTTGGCATTAAAGCCAAACAATGAGACTAAGGAGGCTGAACAAAAGACAGGCAATGTTTGATGGTGAAAGCCACATACTTCCAGGGTGCCATCCAGCCAAAGTGTCTTTTCCGACTCCAAATGGAATGGCTGGAACCACAGGTTTCCCCAAAAAACGTTTGCTCACACTGCCATTTCAGTTAACCAACAAGCACTGATAAAATAAATGGGTTATGAATTAAGGATGGTGGGGACCTAATGCATCAAAATACACTACAGCTTCAGAGGCACAGGGTTTCTTCATATTTGGAGGACTGACCTGTAAAATTGTCTCAAAATTAAATGTAAGCCCATTCCACAAAGTAAATTCCCCGCTGGAGGCTCCAGTAACCAAGCGGCGACCCTCTGGAGTCCACTGTAACAGATTAAAAAGAGAATGAACAAAAGTCACTTGAACATAAAGGTCTCATACCAATTTGAATCTCATACTATCAAGCCCCCCAATATCTATAAAACCTGTAAGAGAGCATATTTGACAAACAACTAGCGGCCACGTAGCCACATTTGATAATGAACCTTGTCATAATGATGATGAAGATAAAACCTACAGAATGTAAGCGTTCCAAGATTTATCATATTTACTTTTCATCAGGACATCTCCCGTTTGCCAGTCCATTTCAATTATTACATGTATTACACTTAGAATCTTACATAAAAAGGGCCAAATGGTTTAACATTGCTTTCTATATACATGAAAAAATAACTTTTTTTTCCGGGCGGGGGGGGGGGGGGAAGATGACTAAAAAATAAAAAGACTGCCCTTTCAATTGCACTCCTAATGTCTGTCCTCAAAAAAATATGTCAGAAAATACGGACAAAGGGTGAAAACAGGATGGGGGAGAGAGCGCGCAAGTGTAGTATAAGTATTTATTAGCACAATACATAGGAAGAGAGGATTTTAATACCTGTTAAATCCTTTTCACTTAGTCCATACAGGTTACTGGTAACTCTGGGTAGGTGATCCACCCCTTTAAGTAGGCAGGAACAATTCTAAAATTGTATGCAGGGGGTGGAGCCTACCTTGCCTCCTTGGCTGCAGCTAGCCAACCAGCTCCAGAAAGATTTGACACACTATTAACTAGATAGTAGAAGCGAAAGAAGACTCCTGTGAGCATGCCCCCAAAGGACCCCCATGGTCTGCCACAGGAGAGCCAAGCATGGTCCCTTGACAGGGTGGGAGACCAGTAACCTGTACGGACTAAGAGAAGAGTATTTAACAGGTAAGACTAAATTCTCTTTTCTCTGTCGTCCAACACAGGTTACTTGTAAATCTGGGATGTCCAAACACTGAGTTTCCCAGAGGCAGGAAGTAAGGTAAGGATCAGGCGCAAGGCCCCCAAAGTCTACAGAGCAGATATGAACCATCAGATCAGAGATAGCGCAACAAACAATGAAGTGTCAAAGGACACTGAACAGGGGGTAACACTCCAAACTGTTACACAGTACACTGAACTAGATTCAACAGGAGTCAAAAGCGAAGGAAGCACCAAGAACCAAATACATCCTAGACAGGCAAGACTGCCTCCAGGATTTTCCTCCCAAAGCAGGCATCAGCCGTGCCAGTACATCAACATGGTAATGCGGCGAAAAGGGGTGCACAGACAACCAGGTTGCAGCCTTGCACAACTATCAGCAGAGGCCCCAATAGATCGAGTAGAATGAGCTGTAACCCTGAAAAAGACAGGCTTCTTCCTGAGCTCATAAGTCTTACGAACAGTGGACTTGATCTAAGAAGAAATAGTCACCTTGGATGCAGGTCTTTCTGCCCTAGGACCCTCAGGGATGACGAACAGCACGTCTGATTGCCCGATAGACTCAGTGCGATGTACATAAAACTTGAGACAATGCACCACGTCTAACAAGTGGAGATCCCTCTCCTTGTCAGAGGTGGGGTCAGGGCAGAAAGAGGGCACCATAATCTCCTGATTGACGTGGAACTCAGAGACCACCTTCGGGAGAAACTCCTGAGAGGTGCGAAGCACCGCCTTGTCTTTGTGAAACACCAAATAAGGTGGTTTACAGGAAGGGATGGGAAGGAGAGATTCTTCTGGAGATCACCGACCCTGTGCACTCAGTGATCCAGGACCACTCCCCATCCAGAGAGGCTGGCATCCGTCATCACCGTGGTCCAGAAGGAAACTAGGAAGGACTTGCCCTTCAGCAGATTCAAGAGTTCAAGCCACCAGGACACACTCAGTTCCACATAAAGAGGAAGGGACACCGACGTCTTCAGAATATCCGGCTGACCCCTGCACACCTGGATCACAAACCGCTGGAGTTCCCTGGTGTGTGCCATGGCAAACGGTACCGCCTCTATGGTGGAAATAAATTTCCCCACGACAGATGACAGCTTCTTGGCTGGAATTGGATCTTGAGCCAGTATCGCAGAAACCCTGAGGGCGATCTTGTGAGCCACCTCGTCCGTGAGAAACACCATGTTCTTCTGGGTATTGAAGAGGAGGCCCAGGAAGACCAGATGCTGGGATGGGACAAGATCTGATTTGTCCAAGTCGATGATCCACCCGTGATGGGTGAGAGCATGAATGCACTGCTGAACCTGCTGATGAAGTTCCGCAGAGGCTCTTCAACGGAAGAGGCTCCTGATTCAATTTCCAAAAACTTTATTCATCCTCTTCATGTCTTCTAGAGGGACCTTCATGTGGATCAGATTTTCTTGGTCGCTTGCGAGCAGATTCCTGAACTGATGAAAAGGTCTCCCTGCATGGAGGTCTTCATCCATGTGATGAAGTCTTGGAATTCAACAGGTACATACGCACCAACTGCTTTTTTCAGACAATCTGCACAGAGTTTAGCTGGGTCATTTTCTCATAGTTCTGCATCACAGCCTAAACATGCTTTAAATTTTGAACTGACTTTTCCTCCTTTGCTGCTTCAGGCTGTTTTACCTTGTCCCCTTTGGATTCCTTGGGAGTAGACATTCCTCAGAATGTGTGTATATTTTATTATATAACGTGTGGTGAGAGGTAGGTGGAACGGGATGGCAGCATTCCTTGGGATGTAACCGCTGTTAGGCAATGGCCCGGTTCACCCATACTGCTGAGAATGCTGGATGCATGGCAGAACCAGCAGTGGCAAAGATGGACTTAAGGAAGACCAAGTTTCTTGTCAGTCCAGTCCTTTAGTGCAGACGCATCAGACACTAGCAAGGCAGTAGATCTTGAATAGCCTGGAGACAGGAGCATCCACTTTAGGAGGATGAACCCACTGAGCAAGCACTGCCTCGGAAAAGGGATAAGGCTTAGCAAATTTCTTGGAGACAGAAGGTTTCCTGTACAGAGACTTCCACTCTTCAGACACAAGGCGGTCAAGAGTGGGGCTAGATGGAAAGCAAGTAAGGCGCTTTTTAGGCTCCTGAAAGACACCAGAAGGGTCAGAAGGAACCTCCTGCACAAAGGGAATGTTTAGGATATTTAAAACAGCCCTGATCCGGCCCTCAGCCAAGGGCTCAGGATCAGCCTCAAAAGGGTCCCCTAAAAACTGAGAAGAGCCCACCGCAGAACATTCCTCAACATCTGAATCCGCCAGCATTTCCTCCTCAGAGGAATCCGACACATCAGGTACACCTTGAGGCTTTGGCAGGGAAGACTCATATATATATGTCCCAAACTGTACAGTCCCATATAAGTGAATGGAGCAATGGCGCCAATGCGGTAAAGCTCACAAACTCAAATTTTATAAAATTGAAGGTGTAATATTGACATGAAACATCACTAAAACATGTAAGGATACCCAAAAAACACTGAACCGGTAAGAAAAGTGTCAGAAACCCCCCCCCCCCCAAATGAATGTCAAACCAGCAGCTAAAGGGTTAAATATCACATAAACCTGCTCTGAACACCAAACAGACATACAGACAGACCCAATGAGTTCAGGAATGTGCAATAAGAGCTCCAAATGAAAAACCCCTGTGCAGAGGGGCACTGTGGGACATGTGGACATGCAGCACTCAAAGGGTTGCTCACCTTTCCTGCAGATCTTCTGTCTTCAAATTACCATGTTTAAAGAAGAAGCCTTGGTGGGCAACTCCAAGATTTCCCCCACCCCCCGGGCTTAAGGTCAACAAAAAGCACCTGAGCTAACCACATCTAAGGGCATTGTCAGTTATGGTAATCCACCTAATGGTGGTATTTCATTTCTAATTGGGAAAAAAAAAACACTTCTAAAGCAATAGCAGAACTGTTCTCTTGCCTGTGTATCTTCAACAAGGAACAAATCTTTCTGGAGCTGGTTGGCAAGCTGCAGCCAAGGAGGGAAGGTAAGGTTCCACCGCTTGCATACAATTGTAGAGTTGTTCCTGCCTACTTAAAGGGGCGGATCGCCTACCCAGAGTGTCCAGTAACCCATATGGGATGACAGAGAAATAAAATCAAATATATGTATATGTCAGAATAAAGCCAAGTAATCTGACTACTTGCAGATAAAAATCAGATATATAGGGATGTCATAGTGATTAAAAAGAGCACTATGCTCCTGATTACATAAAAAGTAAATTTATAAGTATCTGATCGATACAGTCCTTGAGATTTAGCGATGGTGAACAAACGTAGTATAATGAGAGTGTAGACGGGGCTCTGACTTGGAATGTATACAGGGAATGGAGACAAAGTAGGAAACAGTAATACAGATTGGCCTCTTACTGGAGAGTCCGCATAAAATAGCGTGCTACAATACAGCTGGTGTAGAACTCAATGATCCTCAATCCAGTCTCCGGTGGCCTCTTAATTTATTCTCTAACGAGTTTCAGCATAACAGTATGTAAAGTCCTGATGCACCTCCTTCTCCGTTACTTTCTCGCTCCGTCTCACTGATGGTGCACTTGATGCTTCAGCGTCTCCTCCTCTCACATGTGGCAGGTGTATGACACATCAAAATGTTTCGGCGCTGTCTTTGCGCCTTAGTTTGGAAAAAGCCTGAAGTGGCCTCTGAACTCTCCCTAACTTGTACTTTTCTTTGACCAATCAAAGTTAGTCCACTATGCATATTCATTAGGAAATACTATTGGTCAATACCGAAACAGTGTAACTTAAATATATTAAATCATTACTCTATCACTAACAAAACCCAATTATTCTTCTTATACATATAAATACTGAGATGGCTCAGTTGGTTAAGGCACCAGCTGTAGAATCTGCTCAGACCGTGAGGTTGCAAGTTCTAGTCCCGGCAAGGTCAGCTCAGCCTTTCACCTTTCTAAGGTAGATAAAATGAGTCCAGGACATACTTGAAAACGAGAGACAATCTCAATGTATTCTTCCTGGTAAAATACTTTAAAAAAAAAATCATGTCCCGGGACTGTCTGCAGTAGCAATTTGAGCAAAGAAAAAAATGCACGAGGAGAAACAATACTATAAAAATGTTACAGTTACAATGGACTCTACCAGGTATTATTCACAAACCAACAACCTTTCTGCCATTCATACTTGTTGCAGGGGCATATTCAGCTTGCCTCCTATACCATGCAGAGAGGTGTTGTTGGAACCTAAACCAATTCAGTGATTGTGCAGAAAAAGGGGCTTGTGTCCCATTTGCAGCAACATTGTTAATCGTTTATATGCGGGTTATGCTAGCAATTTGTAATGATTGAAAGAAATCTGACATGTAACAAACATGGATTCAGACAATTAGGATCCAATCAGTTAAGTGCTTAGCACTGTGTATTATGGAGCTTTCTGCTGTGATAGTAACACTGAATCTAGCTACTTTGTTTATAAACAATATCGGTTTAGTTACAGAATACAGCAGGAGATAGCACACAAAAAACAAAACAAAACAAAAAAAAACTGTGTGAACTATACTCGAGAGATTTATCCTGGTCTTATGGCAAATTCAGCAACCCATCTGCCATTCATAAAGATGCCGGGGCATATCTGGCTTGCCTATTATCACGCAGAGAGGAGTTGCTGAAGCCCTTCGCAATTAAAACACTGGTCCAAAAAGAAGGAATATTGGAACCGAGAAATCTGATGCTAGCTTGTCTGTGGCTTCTTCTCTGAAGAATTGGAAGAATTTATATTTTGCCCTAAAGAGAGTCCCGTCAGGAAATTATCATGCAATGTGTCCACCATGGTGGATTACAGCCTTTTTGGGTTAAACAAATATAGCAGGAACACTACATTACTGGTCAAAAAATAGTCAGTGACAAATTACTTTTAGGACCTTCATTTTCTAATTGAGAGATCCTGTTAACCTTTATCGAGTGACTAGTTCTTAATCCAAATTGTAGTACTCTTATTACTTTAAAAAAAAAAAAAAAAACTAATAAAGATCAACTTTTTATCCTCCTTTTTTCACCCTGTCAGTATTTTCTGACATAATATATATTTTTTGGGACAGACATTAGGAGCGCAGTTGAAAGGGCAGTCTCTCTCTTTTTTTCCCTTTGAAAAAAAGTTATGTTTTTTCTTGTCAATACAGGCTACTACCCTTGCACACACTATCTGCCAGTGTTCGGATCTGTGGATGAATCCCGTTTGAGGATAGTGCAATCTAGATTTTTTTAGATCCAGAGGAAGGCAATGAAAGACCCCCTGGAGCAATTTCTCATTTAGTCCCAACCAAGTGGGTAAAAAAAATTCCTTCCTGGATCCAAATGGCAGTCAGATATTTCCCTAAATCAACATCCTATCTGCTTTGAAGCCATCTGTCATAATTTTCAATATTGTTCTGTGCTTGATAGGCATCCATTGCTTTTTTGAAAAACAGTTGCATTATCTGCAAGTACAACATGCTGAGGCAAATAATTCCATAGCTTTTACACCCTTACTGTAAAGAACCCCTGCCTTTGCTTTAGTCGAAACGTTTTTCCTCTAGTCTTAATGGATGACCTCTTGTTCTTAGCTCCGCTCCTTGCGTAAATAATTAATGGGAGAGTTCTTTGTATTGACATTGAATGTATTTGTAAATAGTAATCATATCACCCCTCAGACATATCTTGTCTAATGTAAACAAACCCAGTTTGGCTAGTCTCTCGTCTATACATAAGGAGCTGTGTAATTTAACCCCTTAAAGCGCAGGAGTCCTAGGGTTTGAATAGCCTGAAGGACCACACAGATATAATTTGGCAAGTCAGCACATGTGACTAACAAGTCTGAAACCGTCTGCTCCAATCTTGAAGCAGTCAGATTCACCTAGTGTTCACAGCACTCTCACGGAGTAAACCCAAAACCCATGATGTGCCAGGACCTTAAAGCATGGACACCAGTGACATGTCAGGATCATCTCCAGTCGTTAAGGGGTAAAAAATAAAGTGGAGAAATGCGGTGGTCAAATCTACTGCACTCAAAGAAAAATAATTTCATATATTTCTGTTCATTAAAATAGGTATTTTTAACTCCTAGAATTTTTTTTTTTTTTCACTTGAAAAACAAATTTATATATAATATCAGAGATGTTCTCTCCCTTCCTATGGTGCAGATGGCTTGCTCCAGAATTGTTGTACTTTACCTTTATATGTAAAGGCTATTGTCCTTAAGACAGGGAACAGGTCCTAAGCTCAATTACAAAGTTCTAAAATCTGCCTCACACATTCACAACACAAGCCATGCAAGACTGATACTCACCCTGACAACAAACACAGGGCATTTAACTTTGTTCGTAGACGTACGCACAAACTTGGTGGTCACAGCATTCAGAGGGTTGTTAAGCATGCCAATGGGAGGAACCAGCTGCAAGTTACAGGAAGTGTCATGTTACAGTAGAGTATTGAATATTTGCAAAAATGCATTCTAATGACATTCATAACATTCACATACAGGAATACATATTTTCTAGTGATTGTTTCTGTATTCAAATGTGCATTGTTTAAGCCATGAGAAAGAACAAAAAAATAAAATAGCAAAGTTTAACCCTGCACTGTACATACCTGTGGTGCTCAGTGGGTTAAAAATGGTTCATTTTTTGTGGAGGAACGGTATTTGTTTAAATTAAATTCATGTGGAACCCTAACATATCTACCAGCAGATCACAAAGTGCTTTCAGGCAGCCCATGAGAAAATGTATGCCAAGCGTTGCTTGCACTAGATACCCCTCTAGCATGCAAGGGCTTAAACAACACATTAAAATCAATCAATGTGAGATATTTAAAGTTTTATTTGTCGCCTGCGGCACAGCTGGTTTGCCCCAGAATTACTTGTTTAGACAAAATTTTAGAATACGCTACATGTTTCAGTTCAATGTTATTATATATAGGAAGGCATTATAAGCAAACATATATTGTGTAATATATTTGAATATAATGGTGTGGTTACAGCGGACATGTGATTGTAAGGTAGTGTAACATGTTAGGAGGAATATGAAAATAGTAGATCCCATATCACTAAAGTTTGCCCTACATTAAACCCATTTTGAAGCACCTAGGGAATGTATTGGCAAAAGTACAAAAGCGTAATGAGCCTTAATAAAGATTCATAAGGGATGTTTGGGGGAAGAAAATTAGAGTTCCAGCACTCACATCATTGTAGTAGCCAGCATCCGGCTGTATGGCTCTCATGTCTCTATGATCTCTCTGCCACACACGGTTCTGAGAAAAGATGTACAATAATATTAGTCTTATTATACTGAAGGAACCTTCTGCTGCCAATACATAGTTGGCAGTAAGCTTAAAAGTATTAGCTAAAGCCTATGCACATACAAAGAATGTATACAGGTCTTAAGTATAAACTCTTTATACATCGGTCCGGTGGGCCATATGCAGGAAGATAAAGATTTACAGAAAGCCTTTGGACACTAGAATTTGAGAAAAACGTAACCCTTTGAGTGCCAGAGGGGTACGGAAAGTATTGCTTTCCTCTGGAACGCAAAGGGTTAAACCACTGGATGTTTCTCTGATAACTAAATAGGTTTATAAAATCAGCAATACAATCCAGTTAATTAGATTGAAGCATGATCAACCATCAAAGCTTCTTCAAAAAGAGCTGCACTTTCACAATCAGCCAATTTGAAATAATGAGTAATGTCAAAAGAAAAAGTTATTGGGTAGTGAACCCAAATTATGAAAATAATGTATGTTATAGTTTTTTTCCTGTTGTGCAAAATAAGGGTTCTTCAGACAGTAATAGCAACTGCACTGACTGCAAAAATTCTTAAACACAAAAGCTGACAAGAATGCAAGCTTGTTCTGTAATGAATTTTCACTTAAAGTGACAGTATTGTTTTACAAAAACAGCAGTTCCAATTAATCTTCATAGCATTTAAGCCCTACAGCGCGTTATTTCATTACTGTGAGCGTTGTAGTTCAAGAGTAATTGAATGATAAAGTTTCCCCCTCCCGCCCCTTTTACCTAGTGCAAGCCCCCACTCCTCAGATGTGGAATCCAGTCCATAGACCAGACAGCTCACATCAAGGGTCAATATTCTTACTGTGTGAACAATGAAAGCCCTGCCCCCCTTGACAGATTTTTCAGCTTTTTCCATTCTTAATTGAAGATTGTCCCTCTCTGCAATCTACCTGGACACTCCCTGCTGCTCTAAGCTGAGCACTGTTACATCAGTAAAAATGTGGGAAGAAGATACTGTATCATTCAATTACTCGAACTACAACTCTGACAGGATTGAAATAACACTCTCCAAGGCCCAAATAATATGAAGATTAATTAGAGCTGCTTTTATTATGAAACATTACTATTCCTTTAAGCATTTCCCAGAAGTAGAAGTACCTTTGTTTTATTCAGCAGTAAAAATCCCTACAATAAACATTTTTCATATGTTTTTACTGCCCAAAGCAGAGAGTTTGTCTCACCTCCAGGTATTTGATAACTGAGGGATTATAGTCTATAGTCTTGCGATTTACAGCTTTGCGCATACGTTTTCCATCAAAGGTAAGTTGCTGCATGGCCTGCTGTTGGGCATAGTCAGGTCTCTTGTAAAAGAGCTGTCGGGGTGCTTGGTGCTGGAACCTTGGCATGTGGAAGAAGCGAGGTGGGGAGCCAATCTCTGTCGCCATGGTGATGTTCAAAGAGAGACTAAGAACACTAAACAAAGATTGACAAGTATCAGAATTAGGTCCATAGAAAAAGCAAATTTAATACATATGTTGCTAAATTGTGTTCTAGATATAAAAAAAAATTGTATGAAACTGTACTGATCGGGTAATGTCCTGTGACAATAATGTATTGCACTCAGGTAAAGTCACCCTAAAATATGAGTTCTCTGCTTTCATTTGAAAAACAATGGTTAAAATACACTAGGCCTTCCATATACAGGCAATGAAGAATACTGGGGAAACTCAGCTGCTTTGTAGAGAAGAAAAAAAAATCCAACCAGTTTAAATGGAGCTTTAATTCTTTGAATGCTACAGGGGTCTCCAATGTACTGCAAATGAATGTGTTGGAGAGCACTCTAGCATTCAAGGTGGTAAAAACCATACCAAAGGGAATTTCTATTTGTTCCCTATGGTGCAGCTGCTTTGATTTATATACAAGGCCCAGTGTCACCTAAGACTTGCAAATACACTGTCATCTTGATTTACACGAAGGAAGCATCCCTAGATCGCAATTTCAACCCTAAACACATATAAAATAAGACTTCTGTGCGCCTGGCAAACACACCCGGGCGGCAGTAAGGAAGAGTTATTCAAATCTCCTCTATACTGCCTGCCCTATTGATCAAACAGTGATTTCGCTGCATGGAGATGCAGGGGCTACAATGAACACACACAAAACATACACACGCATACACAATTATATATACATATACACACACTAGTGTAAAAGCCCATGTACACGGGTCAAGGCCCGGGTAATTGTTAACCCTTTGAGTGCCAGAGGGGTACGCAACGCATTGCAAAAATGGCACTCAAAGGGTTAAGAGGCCGCTACCTCACTGCTCCATGCAATGCAGTCTTGCATCACCTCACTCACGTGATGCAATCATGCGCAGTAGAGACCGAGGGGTCTCAAAACAAAAAATATGCCTCAGACTTTAACCCTTTCAAAGGGTCAATGGACAATGTGTTATCAGTTTTTAAAATAAAGTTATTTGTAGTACACTACAAGAGATCAAATTCAGCCTTAAAATAGTGTACAGACAAACCAGATTTATTTGAAAGACAGCTACCTAAGTAATTCTGTTAAACCAATTAAGAGCCACTTATTTCTGTGTTAAAATTACACTTTAAAATAAATATGGATTATTAGAAGGGGTTAGTTAGTTTCTTAAGATTTTAACCAGAAAGGGCTCAGTAGTGCTACAGAAATATACTCCCCTCACTCAATACCTGTGGAACAAACTTCACAAATACACAACTATTTATTTTAACATAATGTGAGCCACATATGTGGTAGAGGAGTTCTGCTGCCCATCATATTTTCAGCAAGGTTTTAAAGGGGCATTGCCACCTAAATATAAACAAAATTCATACAAATTTTAAAATATTATGATTTCATAGGGCACAGACCCCCCAAAGGGTTTGAATAAAAACGTTACTCACTGGCTTAGGTTCATCCCCACCTCCTCAGCCAGTTTTTGCAAAAAAAAAAAAAAAAAAAAAAAAAAAAAAAAAAAAGTAAAGGTCAGACCCTTCCTGATGACCCCAACTACTGATCTCCCACCTAACTGAGCTGGGAGATCAAGAGGGGATGCAGGGGGAGCATGAATAAGATGCAGGTTCCTCGCCATAGTTACATAGGACATTTTGTGAGAGTCTGTGGAAATTAAGTTCTCTTGCCCCCAGTAGCATCAATTTGCGTCACTACTCAATGGAAAAAGCAGAGTCCTTAGCAGACAACCTTGCCAGCACAAGTGTTAGCTTCTTTAATGTTGGACACAAAAAATAAATAAATAAATAAAAAAAATTTCTTTGGAAACCTTGGCACAGGCAGCATCCATCAGCTGTTCACCCCACTTGGCAACAGCCCTGTTAAACCAGGCAGAGGCAAAAACAGGCCTAAGTACTGATCCAGTGACAGCAAAATTGGCCCCAAGGATAGAATCCAACTTCTTGGCCCTTTAGTCCCCCCATATCTGCCAAAGGTAGGGGATGAGTCTTAGCCAACCTGGAAACACGGGGGTCTACTGATGGAGGCGAGGCCTACCGCACCAAAGCGGTCTCTGAAAAAGGACACTGCTTAGAGAACCTCTTTGTGATAGCCGCTTGTCTGGGGTCTTAGACTCATCCAGAAGGATCTAGTCAAGAATGGCATTGGGGGGGGGGGGGGGTGAAGATTTCTTATGCCTCTGGCAGGAATTGGTAAAGGAAGACCCCTCATCTGAGATCTCAGAGACCCGAAGCATCCCAAACAGCTCTAAGAAGTTCCTCAACCAAGCAATGGGGGTCACTCATAAGAGTCCCTATAGGAGCAGGAAAAGTACATATCCTCATATCAGCAACCCAATACCCCTTCTGACAATTCCTCCTCTAAGGAGGCCCCTAGCATCTGAGGAAAACTCAGATACAGGAGAAACATACTTAAAGGGATAGTAATACTTAAAATGTAAAAAAAAAAATATGTTGTAGGGTTTATCCCCCTGAGTAAAACAAGAGTACTCCCACTGCTGAAAGCTGGTTCATTCAAAAGTTATTAATTTTCAAAGTTGAATTTTTTAGGTGCAATATCACAGTGGCCTGAAATTCTACAGTGGCGCTGTTGCTACATGATCCTATGGACAGCTCTGGTCCCGGGACCATAAATCTCCATGCTTCACAGAGACAGACTCCAAGGGTTCAAAATATGGATGGGATGCTAATTGTTGTAGTACAATGTTTAAGTCCCAAGGTGGAATAATGTCACGAATAGTTGGTTTTATTTTGGAAATAGAGGCAAGATATCGTTTGATAAGATAGTTGTCAGCTAGTGAGGTAGCCAATACCGCAGATATGGCTGAGAGTTGAACTCGCAGGGATGCAGGTTTTTAACCCCTTTGTAAACCCTGCTTATAAAAAAAAAATAAATAAAAAAAAATATCAATCCAGGATTCATGAGGGAGACATGGATGTGCAGTCTAGTTTATTAGTAATGTACCATTTATAGAATATAGCCCATATACGATAATATATTTTTATGGCAGAGGGCTTTCTACCTAGCAATATCCTATATATAACTTCCTCAGATGTTCCTTGTTCCCTCAAGGATTCCCGCTCAGCCTCCAGGCCTTGAGCTTGAAGAAGCCTGGATTTGGGTGTGTTATGGGACCCTGAGCGAGCAGGTCTTTTAACATTTGGCAGGATTACTGGTGTTCTTACCGATAACTGAAGTAGGTCTACGTACCATGCTTTTCTTGGCCAGTCAGGGGCGATGAGAATCCATTGTGCTTTGTCTTTTTTTTGCATATTACCTCTGGTTGGAGAGGTAGAGGAGGAAAGAGAGAAATTTATCTTACCGACATTTCCTTTTTTCCTGTGTCCCTCCACGGCGTATTACAACATATGGGTTGAGTCTCCTCCTCCCAGCTGTTCGTAGGACCAATCGCAAAGTTCAAAAGGAACCCTGGGTACATCTCCAGTCAGTCAACTATTGTCAGAGCTAGAACATATCAAGAAAAAATTATTATTGGGTTGGGAGTGCCGTGGAGGGACACAGGAGAAAAGGAAATGTCGGTAAGATAAATTTCTCCCTTTCTCCTGTGTCCCTCCACGGCTTATTACAACATATGGGATGTAACAAAGCTATACTCAGGAGGTGGGTAAAGAACGGGTTATAAAGTCAAATACACTCATTTATAAGTTTAATATAATACCAAAAAAATATTATGGAAAGGTCTTACCGGCCTGAAGTGGCTGCTGCTTTGAGGATTTTTCTCCCAAAATCTGCTTCTGCAGCGGCTTGAAGAACAACATGATAATGTTTAATAAATGTTGAAATAGATTACCAGGTTGCTGCCCTGCACAATTCTTCTGCTGTTACTGAAGCTTTTGCGGCCCATGAGGCTGCCACAGACCTAGTAGAATGTGCTCTTAGGATTTTAGGTGGATCCTTTCCTGCTTCTAAGTATGTTAATTTAATACATTCCGTTATCCATCTGGTGATGGAAGCTTTGGAAGCTGGCATGCCCTTAAATTTTCCTTTGAAGTGTATGAACAAGGAATCTGATTTCCTGAAGGGCTTTGAGCTTTCCAAGTAAATTGACATTCCTCTGACCAAATACAGAGTATGTAGACGCCTCTCCTCCTGATCTTTTGGATTAGGAAAAAATGAAGGTAATACAATATTTTGGTTTAAGTGAAAAGATGACACTACCTTAGATCTAAATTCTGGTTTTGTTCGAAGAACAACCTTGTCCTGATGAAATATAATATAAGGCTTTCTGGCAGCTAAAGCTTGAAGCTTGCTCACTTTTTTAGCTGATGTGATGTCTTGACTTATCAATTGCCCTTAGGTATTTCTTAACTATGTCCTCTTCTGCAAACTGTTTAGCCAGACAGGCTGAAATGGCTGAAAGTTGTACTTTAAGAGAAGCTGGACGAAGAACCAAATCAAAACCTTTTTGTAGGAAACTCAGGACGTGGGAAGATGTGATTGAAGATCTTTCTAGGCCTCTGTTACCATACCAGTTAGCAAAAGATTCCCAGATTCTGTAGTATACCCTGGAGGTTGAAGACTTCCTGCCTGCTAAAATAGTGTTAATAACTGGATCTGTAAGTCCTCTTAATCTTAAGGAAGCCCTTTCAAACTCCAGGCCGTCAGCTTCAAAAACCCTGGGTTTGGGTGAAGGATTGGACCCTGAGATAGGAGGTCCTCCAGAGGCGGCAGGGGTAATGGAGGATCTGATGATAGTCTTATTAGTTCTGAGAACCACACCCTCCTGGGCCAATTCGGAGCGATCAGAATGACCTCTGCTTGATCCTGTCTGATTTTCCTGAGAACTATTGGAATCATAGGAAACGGAGGGAACAGAGAGGCTAGGCTGAAATTCCACCTGTGATTCAGTGTGTCTGTGCCCAATGGCTGAGGATGAGGGTTTCTGGAGAAAAAAAGTCTGAACCTTCCTGTTCGCACTGGATGCCATCAGATCTACAACTGGAAGTCCCTATCTTTCTACAATTAGTTTGAAGACCTGCGGTTTCGGAGACCATTCTCCTGGGTCTAACTTGTTGCAGCTGAGAAAGTCTGCTTGTAGATTGATGCTGCCTGGAATGTGAATGGCTGACAGGCCTGCTAAATTCCTCTCTACCCAGTTTAAAGGAGATCTATCACCTATGGACAACATCCCCATAATAGTTAGATTATATAATCACAAACAACGAAAAGGTATTTATTTTTTTTATTTCAAGCTTTGATGTTGTATAAACTTAACTTATAAAGTCTGGGCTGCAGCCTGACGCTCTGCCTCTGCTCTCCTCCCTGCTCCGATGACGGTGGCTTCTGTCTGTAAGCAGGAGTAATCTCATTGGCTAGATATCGATCTCTGCCAATGAGATCACTCCAGCTTACAGAAAGAAGCTGCCGTCATCGGAGGAGGGAGGAGAGAGGAGGCAGAGCGTCGGGCTGTGGTTTAACCGCAGTGAACCGCAGGTTACACGGAAGTAGCTGAAGCCCAAACTTTATAAGTTAAGTTTATACAACAGCAAGCTTGCAATAAAAAAAATAAATAAATACCTTTTCGTTGTTTGTGATATATAATCTAACTATTATGGGGATGTTGTCCATAGGTGATAGATCCCCTTTAAGATTTTTCCTGCTTCGAGACTTAGGGATCTGCCCCTTGTTCCCCCCTGGTTCTTTATGTACAGGACTGTGACCATGCTGTCTGATATTATTTTCACTGACTTGTTCTTTAATTCCTTTTTTAGATTCTTTAGGTAGAGGGCTATGGCTCTTGGCTCCAGACGGTTTATGTGGAGCTTGGCTTCCTTTGTCGACCACGTTCCCTGGATTGCCTCGTTTCTCCAGTATCCCCCCCCCATCTGGTCAGGCTGGAACCTGCTTTTATTCTTTCCCATGCTATGTCTTGTAATGGAATTCCCTTTTGCAAATTTGTCTTTGTCCACCAAGTTAATTCCTTTCGAATCCTGAGAGGAAGAGGAATTCTTTGAGCCCTGTTGGTAGGGTCCCAATTCCATTGGTTTAGGAACCAATTCTGTAATGGTCTCATATGGAATCTGGCCCAAGGAACTATTTGAACTGATGAGGTCATAGTCCCTAGGAGCTCCATGTATTCCTGTGCTGTGTGGGCTGAAGTTCTTCGGAATATTATTACTCTCTTGATTATGGCTTCTATCCTGGGTAAAGAAAGGATATCTTCTCCTGTGTGTTCAAAAGCATACCCAGAAATATTAGTCTGCGTGTAGGTCGTAACTGACTTTTTTCCATGTTCACAATCCATCCAAGATCTTGAAGATGATCCCGAGTTCTGGATGTCTGTTCCTGAGCTTGATGGTAGGATTCAGATATTATCAAGATGTCGTCGAGATAGGGTAGTAGTGTGATTCCAAGTTGTCTCAAGGGTTCCAGAGCTGCTGCCAGAATTTTTGAGAAGATTCTTGGAGCTGACGTTAGCCCAAATGGCAGCGGCCTGAACCGCCAATGCCATCCCTCGAAGCAAAACCTGAGAAATCTCCTGTGATTCTTTAAAATGGGGATGTGATAATATGCCTCCTGAAGATCTATTGTCGTCAGGACAGATGATGGCCTTAGAGCCTGAATTATAGATGAAACTGTTTCCATCTTGAATGTCCTTTGTTTTAGATAAGGATTCAAACGCTTCAAATCTAAGATGGTCCTGAAGCCCCCTGTGGACTTTACCACAAATATTATTGAGTACCATCCTCTTCTCCTGAATTCCTGAGGAACCGGCTGAATTACTCTGCTTAGACTTAGATCTCAAATGGAATCTCTCAGTTCCTTTGCTTTCATGCTGTCTTTTGGGATTCTTGAAGTTCTGAATAGATTCTAAAGGGGTCTTTTATTGAACTCTAGCGGGCACCCTGCTTGAATTGTCCGAATGACCCAATTGTCCTGGATGTTCTGTGTTAGCCACTGATGAACAAACTGTTCCAGGCGACCCCCTACTGGAACAGGTAGCAGGGTCCGCTGACTTTCAATGGAACTCTTTTTTAAACGGATTTCTGCGAGCTCCCTCTTTTCTGAATGAGCCCCTTGGGAACTGAGAAGAGGATTGTTTTCTCTGATCAAATCCTCTGGATGGTTGAAAGCGTCTTGAATCTCGAAAGGACTGGCGCCGATCCTTGAATGATGATCTAAGTGGGTATGATCTGGTTCTTCTGTCTTGCAGAAGGAAAGAACTCTTTCAGCCTGTGACCTTTATTATATCTTCCAGTTTTATCTTCCAGCAGATGGCCCTCATATGGTAATGTGACTAGCTTGGTTTTTGAAGAAGGATCTGCCCCCCATGATCTGAGCCAGAGGGCTCTCCTGGAAGTAACAGACAGAGCTGAAGATCTAGCCGCTAGTCTGATAGAGTCCATAGAGGCATCACAAGAGTAAGCTACTGACTCCTTCATTGTAGCGACCTCCTTTATCAGTCTGGATCTTGAAATTGAGGATTCTATCTTCTGCTCAAATTCTGTCAACCAGATTCGGATAGTTCTTGAAATACATGCTAGGGCCGTAGTGGTCTTCATATTCTGACCCAATAGCGCATATTGTTTCTTTAATGCGCCCTCCATTTTTCGGTCCATAGGATCCCTTAAAGAAGATCCGTCCTCCATGGGAATAGTTGTTCTCTTTGCTAGCTGTGCAATTGATGCATCAATCTTTGGTGGACAAATCCAGCTAACTGTATCTTCTTCCTTGAACGGATACATCTTCTGAAATCTTTGGGACATGGATATTCTCTTGTCCCCTTTACTCCATTCAGACTTGATCAGGTCTGAAAGCGAATGATGTACTGGAAAGGTTGGTAGTTCCTTCTTGTTACCAATAAAGGCGTTATCTAAAATACCTTGTTCCTTCACCTCCTCTGCTAATCCTAATGTTTTTCCCATACTTCTGAGAAAAGGATCAATCTTTTCAACATTGAAGGTTCCTTCTTCCTCTTCAACTAGTTCCCCTTCCTCTTCTGAATAGTCGGATAAAATGTCGTGTAAACTATCCAAATCTATCTGATCCATTCTGGATGACGTCCCTTCCTCTGGATCATGCAGTCTTTGTCTTGGACCCTGGAGTAAAGCAAAGGTTTCTTGCATTGAGGACTTCATCCAGGATAGGAAATCCTGGAACTGGTTTGGCACCTCTGGTCCTGCTATTTTCCTGCGACCTCTGATTGAACCTGCACTGGATCCCTCGTGACATCCGCTTCTTCCAACTCAGGAAAGCCTTCGTATGCAGCGTTCTACCCTTCTGACCGGCTGAAACAGCAGAGCCAGAGAAAAAGAGGTGTCCCTGTACCCGGAGCGCAATTAATGCAGCCAGGGTGATCTCTGCATAACGGGCGCCATCAATGGAGGTAAGCCACTTGCCCCGTAGGAAACAAATAAGCATGGCCAGTAAGATCTTCCCGACTCCTACTCCCAGCTGCTCGCAGGACCAAAAGACTGACGGGAGATGTACCAGGGTTCCTTTTGAACTTTGCGATTGGTCCTACGAACAGCTGGGAGGAGGAGACTAAACCCATATGTTGTAATACACCGTGGAGGGACACAGGAGAATGACATATGCCAGGATGAAGTCCCATGTCAGTTTCAGCGCATCTTGTGCCAAGGCTTGAGGTTCCTTCCAACGAGATATGTATTTGTGGCATTTTCTGTTGTCTAATGTTGCCATGAGATCCACTGATGGATTTTCCAGAAATTGAACCACAAGATGGAAGATCTCGTCGTTTAGACTCCATTCCTCTGGATCTAATGCATGGCGAATCAGGAAGTCCGCTTGGCGATTTAGGTTCCTGGATAGAAAGGACGCTGCTAGATTCTTTTCCACCCAGTGAAGAACCTTAAGGGCCAGGACGTTTAACTGTCTGCTTTTGGTGCCCCCTTGATTCAGGGGATATTGGATAGCAGACACATTGTCTGACCGTATCAAAACCACTTTCTACTGCAGTGGAATGCTAAAGCGGGTGAGTGTTTTCCAGACTGCTAGAAGCTCTCTCATGCTTATATGGAGCAGAGACTCCCGGGCTGGACCAGGTGCCCTGGACTGAGTTTTGTTCCCAGATGCCTCCCTAGCCCGAATTGCTGGCATCTGTATAAAATGATGGCCCATTCTGGTTCTACCAGGGGTTTTCCTTTTGCTAGGTGCTGTGATTTTGTCCAACAGACCAATTCCTGTCTCGTGGCTCTGAATACTGGGATCCTTAAGCTGGGATTGTGAGGATTTTATTTGTAGTACATGAGGAAGTTCTGTTGGGTTAGTCTTGCATGGACCTTTGCCCAGGGGAGAATTTGAAATGAGGAAGATAGATAACCCAGAAGTCTCTGGAAGTTCTTTAGAGACTGGACTTCTTTGTGTAGGAAGCTTGACACAGCTTGTATAATGTGACAATGTCTGTCCTGTGACAGGGTAGCCACTGCTTTGGAGGTGTTGAAGTCTATCCCCAAAAAAGTCAGAGTGGGAAGGGATGAGAAAGCTTTTCTCCAAATTTATCACCCAACCCAGATTGGATAGAAACATTCTGCATGTCAAGGTGCTGCATGCCGATTGTTCCCTTGACAAGCCAATGATGAGAATGTCGTTCAGGTAGGGGATTGCCCGGACTTGATGCAGCTGCCTCAATTCCACCATGGCCACTGCCAACACCTTGGTGAAGACCCTTGGAGCTGTTGCCAGGCCGAATGCGAGTACCCTGTATTGGTAATGAGTTCCAAGGAAATGGAATTGGAGGTATTTGCTGTGACTTTGCCTGACAAGTGTGTGATGTATGCATCCTGTAGATCCAGTCTGGTAACGTATGCATTTGGAGGAATCAACTTCAATGTTGATGAAACAGTTTCCATCTTGAAATGCCTGTTTGTCAAGAAGGTGTTTAACCTTTTAGGTCCAGAATGAGGAATAGTTCTCCTGAAGGTTTCAAAACAGGAAAGTGTGGAGTAGAAGCCCGTGAACCTCTGGTGTAAAGGGACTTCCTCTATCACATTGTTGGTTAGTAACTGGAGTATGGCATGTCTCATCTGCTGAAGTTGTGATCTCTTCCTGAGGATTGATCTGATGAGGCGGTGATTCAATGGGACATTTTGAAACCCTAGTGCATATCCCCTTCAAATGACATCCAGCAACCAGGTATCTTGGTGTAGATGATCCAGTGCTTGCTGGAACTCCCCCAGTCTACCCAGTACTGGAGGAGGGGAAGGGGTAGCCCTCCAGCCCTCTGACCTTGGCCTGTATCTCTTCTCTGTTGGTCAAAACTTCTCCCTGGATGGTACCTAAATATATAGAAATAAGCACACAGCAAACACACAAGATAATGTAAATGTGTACTCACAGTAAGGGATTCCTCTGACTCTGCTCCATTTTATGCTGCTGTACTGGTTCCTTGATGCCTCCTGTGTGCCATCGGTGGAGCACATGACGTACTTCCGGTTTCACAAATGCAGAGCGCGCGCTACAGGAAACGTGGGGCCTGTGGAGCAGTGGCCATGCTGGGCATTGCGCTTCAAGCGACTGGCCAGAATGACAGAGAAGAAGAGTGGCAGACTCACAGCGATCCGGGAGGCTGCACAACTGGATCCGATTACCCAATGTGACCACGGTAAGGCCAGCCACATAATTTTAAGAAAAATAATAAAAGATGGAGGAGAAGAATTTCCCTCCATCCTCCAGCTTGGTAGGACCAAATAACTAACGGGGGTAGGAAGTCAGCAGTACTTAAAGATTTTGAATTGGTCCTACCAGCTGGAGGGCGGAGCCAAAACCCACTGTCTATGCCGTGGATTGGACACAGAGGAAAAATTATTAAAGCTAAAGTGTCTCCTCCCCATCCTTTCACAATGCAGGACACATTCATACTGGTGACTAAAAGGCAGGGGAAGGATTGGGCTGGAGGAGGGGCTGGGAGACATCACCTATAAGAAAAACCTAAATCAAATCAATATATGGTGTGACCACCTTATTCCCCTGGAGGATGATGTTCCTTCAGCAGGATCATCAATCTTCTGCCTCACTTATAACTTTAGACCACTTTCAAAAGGTTCCATTTACAACAACTCTCTACCATCATTTAACCAGTTCTTAATCCATGTACAGATCACAGCCCAAACCAAAGCCTTTTAATGTATGTAGTAACCTGTTGTGAGGCACTGTATCAAAGGCTTTTGCAATATTCAAGTATACTACAGCAACTGCAATTCCCTTGTCCAAATTACTACTTACTCTTTCATAAAATGCAAGTAAATTAATCTGACATGATCTATTCTTCATGAAACTATGCAGATTCCTACTAATAATGTCTGTCTTCACATAGTTTTGAATACTGTCAGTAACCTTTATAGTATCTTACCCACTATGGAATTCAAGCTCACAGGTCTATAATGTCCTGGATTGGATCTTGCCCCCTTTCTAAACAATGGAATTACATCATCTTTCCTCCAATCATAGGGCACTATGCCTGATGAAAGTGACTCAGTTCCGCTTTCATATTTATTTTCATGTGACTAACATTGCCCCCCCCCCAATACTTTACTAACCTAGCGATATGCACAGTCATATTGTCCTTAAAGGGATAGTAATACTCTATTACTATCCCTCATATTGTAGGTATTTGCAAAATAAGTTAATAGCCCCCAGGTTCATCAATGAAACCTTCATGGTTTGAGAGATAACCGAAGGCAAAGTTGCCCCCTCCCTCCCCCTTCCCTAAAGTCAGTGTTGTGCTGACTGCAAGGATATCCGCTCTGTCTTTCATCATGTGGCTCTGCAGCAGAGCCGTGTTCGCGTTAGTGACAAATAATTATTTCCCACTGAAACTGTCTTCTACATGTGCTTGCAAACCAAGCACATGTAGAAGACTGTTTCAGTGAAATAATTCTTCTTCACTAACGGGATCTCGGCTCAGCAGCAGAGCCGCAAGCCTGACGTACGACAGCCTTCCCCTGCAGTCAGCACAACACTGACTTAAGGGAAGGGGGAACTTTGCCTTCGGTTATCTCTCAAACCATAAAGGTTTGAGAGAAGAACCTGGGGGCTATTAACTTATTTTGCAAATACCTACAATATGAGGGATAGTAATAATAAAGTATTACTATCCCTTTAAGGACAATATGACTGTGCATATCGCTAGGTTAGTAAATGGGGGGGGGGGGGGGCAATGTTAGTCACATGAAAGTTCCGCTTTAAGTGTAATGGTCTTGCTATTACTGAACGAAGTCCCTTAAAGGGACAGTAATGTCCCAAATAAATTTGTTCCCATTTTGTAGAGTTTAAAATATTAATAAATATGATCCAAACCCTCTCTCTCAAACAGCTATATTGTTTACCAGGTCAGAAATGTTTTAGAGCACTAGGCCAAGAAAGGCCTCTTTCCTAGTTGGGACACAAAGTTTAATTTACCATACGATTTCCCTTTGTAGTGCCGGAAGTCATATTGCTCCAGTCAATTTCAGGATAGTTGAAATATCCAATTATAATTACCTTTCCTGACCTAGAAGTCTTTTCCATTTGCAGTAAAATCTGGGCTTCCTCCAACTTCCCAATATCAGGTGGCTTGCAGAAAATGCCCACTAACATCTCTTTATTATGTGTGCCTTCAGTGTTTACTTCAACACACAGGCCCTCTACCTTTTAATTGGACCCTTCATTTATATGCCTTATATCCTTAAAGGCACGCCTTACATATAGGTATACCTCTCCTCCCCTTTTATTAACCCTATCCCTCCTAAAAAGTGAATACTTTACAGGGTTTTTTTTGTTTTGTTTTTTTTTTTTTTACACCTGACTATAGCTATTGCCCATTACTGTATATATGCTTTTGCATTTTATTAGCATCATAGTTATTGTCATTTATTTGTAGTGATTTGCACTTTAGGGTTCACACTGAAGTATCTCATTAAGTTGTATCATTTATTTATGATTGCTTGATTATAGGAGGAAATTGGAATTACATTCATCTTATTTGTAGCCAGATTTTATACGACAATACTAAAGTTAATGGGAAATGGAGTCCCATGGCAGTTGGTGGGGCCACAAGTTGTCTCTGCTTGAGGGGAATCCAAGAATAATCTGCTTCTCCCAACAGCCAGATAAACTGTTTAAAGTGGAACTTTCACCATAATTCAAGTTACATATATGAAAACTGCATTAAAAACTGCCTATATATCAAAAGTTCAGTAGATGTTTAGTTTAGGAGATATTAATTAGCATAATATAGGTCACGAAAACCTTCATTAGCATGACACTTCACTCATGTTAATTAGCATATGAAACATCACTGGCACCACAATTAGCATATTGTAACAAGTATGAATATGTTCCTTAATTGTACATTTCCGCGTCTTTTGGCCAACATGACACATAGGCAGTTTTTAAATATGCAAACTTGAATTAAAGGGGAAAATTCCACTTTAACATGTATTAAAAAGTAACAAATGAAATATGATAATTAAAAGTCAATTCTAGGCGTTTTGCAGTGATATACTGCTTTTTCAAGAATTGATTGTTTCAGACTGGAAGTACGAAATTTCGGTACTCCAAGGGGATGGCGCAAGACCGATTACAGAGGAAAACTGAACAATGCATCAATTTTAATATACTGACAGACACGCACACAAAAAAAAAAAAAAAAAAAAAAAAAATCATCCTTACTTTAACCATGTCCACAAGTTAAATACAAAAATGTGGTGCATGCGACACAGTACTATATATTCAGTCAATTTTTATGCGAAGACAGACAGAAAGGGAGCACCCCTTGTAAATTCAGCACAAAAGTGACAACTACCACCCTATACACCCAATGGTGTATACTGACAAAATGAGTGGCTGAGGATTTACAAATGTAAAGCTCAGCTATAAAAGCTTTCTGGATGATTTTCACTAGCCCAGGGTGCAGCCTAGGCCCTCTTTCTTTATGTTAGCAAATCAATCAAGGCTGCTTCTCTCAAACACACTCTCTGCTGTGGTATGGATATACAGAATAAAAAGAAAAAAAAGAGTGCCAAACAGTATAATACTGTAACAGGTGTTCACCAAAACAAATATAAATAAAATGCCCTCACATGGTTGCGATATGAGAGCAGGAATATTCCCTAACAACTAACCCAGCAGGGATGCATGAAGAATAACTCATCTCTGCTTAGGGAATCACAATTAAAATCCTAGAGTGGAGAAAAAAGCAAGCTACTCTCGACCATATATTATTTACCAGGATAACATTTATTTTAAACACTACTGTAACATATTGTTGAAATTGATAAAATAAATCATCAAGCCTATTCTGATGTGTTTCACTGTTATTTATCCATCTAACCCCTCAAGTGTGTATTGGTTAATAAGAAATAGCCTCCTGTGAGGTCATTTCTCAATGTTTCACATATAATGTAAAAAAAAAAAAAAAAAAAAAAAAAAAAAAAATGCAAAGTACTACAATTAAAAATATTTTAACATTTATAATGAGTTTGCTTCTTTAAGCATTGAAAAGCACTAAATGGGTTAATTGTATAATTAAAAAGTATTTGATACAACATTCATATCTACCTATGAAACTGTAAGAGAATGTATTTAAAAGTGTTTGGAATGGCACCTCATCATTTTAGTCTGATCCTTAATATAGTGTATAACCACAAAATACATTGTAATAGGCTTGACTTTTTAACAATATGTTATAATTAGAAAACAGTTTGATTTAAAGTTTCTTTGCAAAGAATACACTGTGGAGAGCGACTTTCTTCCTCCTCAGCTAAAGAGTTTGCAGTGATTCTCAGAGCGGAAACAGTTTATACTCCTCACATGTCTATTGGGTCAGTTGTTCGAGAATATTCCTACTCAGACATGGCAACCATGTGAATACATTTTGCTCATATTTCTTTTGGTGAGCTCAGATTTCAATATATTCTATGTAATTTTATATGACTATAGTGACTCATATTTGCAACATTTTTATACAGCTCCAACAATGACCTTATGTATAAAGGTAAGATACAGCAATTCTGGAGCAAAGCAACTACACCATAGGACAGGGCTCAACAAAACATGGAGCACCAGGTTACAGTGGTGTATAGAAATTGGGACCTGGCGCATTGACTTCAGAGCAGCACAACTTTCTATTTTGTTTAAATATATAAACTGGATTTGCTCAGTAGTCCTTCTTTCCAACCCTCCTATAGCAGCCTGTTTATTCATGGCCCTACATCTAACTAATGTTGTTGTAAGTTCAGACCCCACTCCTTATCACAGGCCTCATCCTCAAATCTTTGCAACTTGCTGCACTATTGAGCCTGCATCACTAGTACAGCAGTCCAGAGAACGAGTGGCTTCTGCAACAACTGGGTAATAGCAGGAGTCAGGGCCTGGAGGTCGCTGAGGCCCAGACTGGAAGTGGGGGAAATACGGATGATGGAGCAGGTGATGTGGTCATCACTCTCAGCTTTGAGAGCCCCAAGGTGGTAATGGTGGTTTGGGACAATAGCATTGCAGCCAACTACTACTACTACTACATTAGAGCCTACAACCTAAGGGTGCTGGATAGTGCACCTACTGGTGAGTTGGCCTGGCCAAAGATGAATGTTGTGAGGCATACCAGCTGCAGCTAGACTGCAGGTCCAACAAAGGCTGGAAGAGGATTATGGTTACTGTAGTTCAGCAGTTGGAGGAGCTGAGGTTTCCCAACCACTGCTGCACAAACACTACTTTTTTTGTCAGATTGCAATGAGTACACTGTATATACAAATCATCAGACTGCCTGAGGTATAACACACACACACACACACTCTTACTAGTTGAACAGCCCGTTACACGGGCCACAGTGTCACTGCCACCCGATCGCGGGGCAGTCACGCGCAGAGGAGACTACCCATGCCGCGGCTGATACAGAGCTCTCTGTATCAGCCGCGGCGTGGGCAGTCTCTACTGCGCATGACCGCAGCACGCACAGCAGTGTGTACTGCGCATGTCGCGTGTTACACACAATTTAGCGATTATATACACATATACACACAGACACACAGAATTCTGTATGTGACCCCATTAGTGATACACTGTATATAAACTTCTGTTGATGTGGGACTGCTGGGGCACAATGTATACACGGTCTTGTATGTGGAACTGTGTACCATTATGTACATGTAGAATGGACATTGTCTGTTTCTTGGAACTTTGTTATAATTTCTCTCTTGGCTTCTCCATATGTCTTCTCTCTCACCCACCCCCGGCCACCAATGTCTGACCCTTCCCCAAACTCGCTAACTGATCTATGTTTACCCTTCCATAGTGTCTAACAAGGAATATGTGCATGGATATAGAATAATTTCTTAATGTAATGGAGTGTGAGTTGCTGTGGAATTATATAAATTTTAGGGGCATGTGGGTAGTTTTATTTAGTATAGCAGTTCTGAAATGACTAATTTGCTTGAGCATTACAAAATTAATAAAATGCAATAGTTTAATATTTGGTGGGTGTTGTGCTGGTGGAGTAACACAAATTTCTACTTTGATTTCAAACATATGACCCACCATGTTTATTTAGTGGTATTTAGTGAACCGACAACCATTTATGTCAGTGCAGGGTTATGGGAGGTCATGAGTCTCTTCCCAAAAAGTCCCGCTGAGGGGAGGGAGTCTTCTGTAAGTGACTGGCTCCTACATTTTGTACTGGTTTCTAGAGTCTGTCCAAATTTGTCAAGCACTGCCACAAGCTACATCAGTTCTCAGAAATCCTACTGAGTGAAATGGTACTTTAAAACTCTTGGATGCCAGAGTTTGTCAAATGCATTTCAAAGCATCGCACAGTATACTTCATTAGCATTCAACGGGAACTTGTATGATGTAATTGGTTTGCTCTATTATATTAATTATACACAAGGTTTATTTTTCTTCATACATTTTGACAACCAGATCTCAAAACAAAGTGAGCTACAGGAGAAATAAAATTGAAAAAATAAGCAATTGTTGGACCTACACCAAGTGTTGCAATTAGTTCATAAGGAATAAAAGGTTGGATGCCATAGGAATGAAAATGTAATGACTTAATTCCCATCAGTCTATTGAAAAATGGACATAAATCATGTATCAAAATAGAAAAGGGCTTAACACTACAGAGGGGTTATGGGTCGCATATGCATCAATATTAACTGTATGTGTAGCCAAATTTGGAGACACGTTGTTGCCAATCCTAAAGGTTATAACAGATTTCAATAGACAATTATGGATGTGCATAAAAAAATAGTTATGTTCCAAAACTGACACTTGTCAATACAATCATCCATCACAGACTGATTGTAATGTAAGGAGCAAGGAGGATAAGCAACTGGTTACATATAGATTAAGAAAGTTTAGCATGACTTATAGATCTACACTGTAGTATCATATTTTACAGACTGGCAATAGGTTCATAAATTAGCTGTAGGAATTACAGTAGTATAAAATTCAAGTTATCAATATTCACAAATATTTAGCAAGCAGTTTCTTAAGAGAACAATCAGGATCTAATAGAATACACAATCAGAAACATAGTTTCTATTTTCAAACATTTTTGAATTATTAAAATGCGGAAACATACAATAACATGTGCTACCCTTAATGTGCATAAAATGTCAAGACGTGTTGAATATAGATGCACAACTTATGAAAGCTATTGCCCACAAACAATTCAGCAGAGAATTGTACTTACAGGAGTAGGCAATGCCCCAAGTTCTGCTAACACTGGATAGAATGCTTGATTACTAATGTGTTGATTAAAATGAGTCGCCGATTCACCAGTACTCAAGCAAGTAATGAAAAAATGTGATAACTATGCTTTTTCCTAACTGATGTATAGTAGCTATACCTGCCTTACCATGTGACAGTTGTTTATGCAAGCTCTTAAGTGTTAAAAGCAAAATAAGCGATTCATGAGGTAGCAAAGGAGTCTGCATTTAAAAAAAAGTCTCAACCTTTCTTCCCTAGCCTAGCCTGTAAATGTAGCAAATAGCCTTTTTGGATATTAATAATAGAATTAAGATATTCTCTACTAAAGACAGACATACATTGTTTTTCTTCCAATAAATGTTAAATGATTAAGAACCATATTCATTTTAGGTAATAGTGTCGAAGGCAAGTCGATATCAGCTATTACAAAGTGGAAATCACAACTAAAAGCGCACTTAGCAATTTAGCCTTGCTGTGAGGACATAGCACGCATAATGATAGCTAGATAGAACCAAATACCGAATACTTGATATTTTCTCATATAAAACAAATAGTGAAATCGAGTATACGTAGTAATTTCATAAAACGATTATAAGCATGTAAAACAATTAGTAGGGATAAAGAGCATCATATCTTAATAACATGCTTCAAAATGCGTAAATTCGTTATCAAACGCATTTATACATACGAGAGAACTACAAAACCTACGCTACATTAAGTAATGATTGAATATGCGCCAGGCGCCATAAATAACTATAAGCTTAATGACCGGCACACTCCGCGTACATATCTAAGCAGGCCTCCTCACCTGTAGCAATCACGACTCTATAAAACAGGGCCGGCTCCTCAGTCTCTCTCCTGTCACCCACCCATGCGGCCCGTTACGATTTTTTGTGTTCAAACGCCTGTTTCCACCAAGCCGTTAGGCCTCGATTTTCCCCCTCCCACCCCTATACAGATCCATCACTCCAGGCCTCAGAACCGGCCGCCATCTCCCTCACCCTGCTCGACGCTGCCTGACGCATACTGACGTCATCACGCAACATCGCATTAGCTCAGTACATAACGGAAAGAAGACCAAACGCTTTCAAATGGTATAAAATACAAATGCTTATTTATGTTTATATCGTAACTGTACATAATAAAATACGAAATACGCAAACACGGACATCTGCTCTCTTATTTTCAGTGATTGTCATTTTTAATAAAGTTTGTTTAATATAGTTAGCCTATTGCAAGAAAACGAACGCTGCGGCCATCTTAGTAGGGGCATCGGATGGTTCACATGCACATTTTATTGTTAAATTATGAACTGGAAACGTTTCGTTCTTAGAATATTTCTGGATTACGGCATCTATGATTCGTGGTTGGCTAATGATCGGAGCTGAGCAATTCGAAATGTATCTCAACTACCATTAAATCGGGTTAGACAGAGGGCTAGACAATTGATTTAGCTCCACCGTACTGACCTATGGTCAGAAAGATAGTGGGGCAATTCTGATACAAATAAGAATGACTTAACTCCCCAAGTACCGTCTAGAATATGTCAACATAAAACCTAGCACGACAAACTTAAATAAAGATTGCCAGATTAAAATAACAATAAAACGTATAGCTAACAAACATGATGATAAAAAGGCTTATAATCTTTTAAGGCCAGACATATCGAATATAGAGTTGAGACTCAGATTTTATAAACTAGAAACAACATTATCCAGGGACTGATATATACATGTAAATAGAAGACAACTGACAGCATTTAAAGCGTTAAACGGACCATTTAAATTGGAGTTATTTGTTCACTGTCGCAGTTGTTTATAACATGATAGCGTCACTCCATCTTCGCGCAGTTTGACCAAATGGTTAAGATGTCTCATTGTTTTGAACGTGTTAATAAAGCTTGCTTAAAAAAAAAAAAACACAAAAACGCATCATCACGTGGTTCCACTGCAGCGATACATTTCCTGACACCTGCATAAGAGCAGTGCCATTTTCTTGTAGTGTAAACCTGCCGTATGCTCAATAATAGTGTAAAACGAAAGTCACTATTGTGTCTACATATGCATGGTCTTTTCGTAGGCACTAGGACTTGACTGCCATTTTCTCGTAGCCTAGCGCAGAAGTCAAAGTCGTCAATTTGTTGTTCTGTGAGTGTATGATACGACTGATGGCCTTGTTTTAGCTTGTCATGTGGGCGGGTATAGGTCTGTGTCACGTGATTGGTGGCCGAGCGCGGTTCAGTTAGTCAGGCAGGCTGAAGGGAGAAAAAGACCGGAACCGGAAACCGAATTAGGTTGAGAGACAACGGAGTTCCCGTCTGGAGCGCATAAACCGGGACTTTGATCTGTGGAGTAGTCTGGGGACGATATACCAATTGACTGTAAACGTCACATCGTATGTATGTGTACATATAAGTATTTGTGCAGATTTTCGGGTCATATGCACGAATAGAGACTGGAACAATTTGGGGATAAATTGCACTGTAGGTGCTACATGACATTTGTTATTGATTTAACTTGTGTTTTTTTATGGCTTGAATGTTAGAGAGGTCTTAGAGATATTTCTAGGATCCAATGGTTAAAGCATCCCCATGTAAGCAGTTGAATGCCAAAGAGGCAATTCTTTGAATACATCTCTGTCACATGAAGGGTTAAATAAACTGAAATTTCTGTTTATTCAATGTCACACAGTTGGTTTGTCCCCACATTTGGTTACCAGACTTCGTGTTTCTAACCTATGGCTTGTAAATAGACTAGATTTCCCTACGTAGGAACAATGCATAGTTTTTGTATAGTGAAATACTGACGATGTCTCATCACCATAAACAAAATTATTAGACCTTATGTATCAAAGCAAAACGATGCAGTTCTGGCGCAAACCAACTGCCCCACAAGCGACAAATATAAATTCCCATTGAGTTAAATTAGGCATTTAACCCTTTGAATGCTGATGTGGTCTCCATCATCTCTAGCATTTTATGGGTTAAAATGTAATTTAAATCCATTGGCATTTTTCTTTTAACCCTGTTGTGAAGTTTAGTTTGCCCCATAATTGCACAACTTTGATTTAATGCATATGGTCCATGTATTGTAACCTGCGCATTTCAATCTTGTTTGAATATGGGGTACATGTTTACATTTGTGTCCATATTCAATTAGCTGTAAACTGCATGCCAACAGTATAGTGTAACACGCATATAATTTTTGTCTGGGTATTTGTGCACGTGCTATATTGTCATCTACATTTTGACATATTGCACACAAATACTCAATTTGTTAATGTATTTCTTGACCTTATCCCATTAGCTGTATGTATACCTGTACTTAAAAACTATATTCATATCTTGGAAAATATATTATAATTAAAGTTATGGTTGATTTAGTGATGTTTCTATTCTAATTTAGGTTATGAAACCTATTTGTTTTTGAGTGTTGAGCCTGTGCAGTGCCTCTATACCAAGCTTACTAGTTCATAAATTCTTCTTCTTTTGTCAGTTGAATCAAGTGGCCGGAGTGTGGCCTTTCTCTTCCTCTGCACCTTTTTCTTGCCCTGTACTTACATGGCAAAGAGGAAATCTTAATAAAATTAGTCAATTTTCTTGAACAAGCTATTGAATAGATCACACTCTCAAGTCTTAACAGTGAGGTGTGTGTGTGTGTGTGTGTGTGTGTGTGTGTGTGTGTATGTATATGTGATTTATGCTACCTTGAAGTGCTGAAAATGAGCTGCTCTGGAAGTTGTACTGTTCATCGGTTGGAGATCCCACAGATGACTGCCCTTTTCCTAAATGCATTACCTTTTGTTGAGCACTCACAGTAACTTTATTTATTTTTTGGGGGGTGGGGCTCCTGTCAGGCAACTAAAACTAGTTCTTTCTCAGGCAAATTATTTTTATGTCAAGTTATACCAATTAATGCCGCAATATCATAATTTTTCCAAATATATACTTGTATGTATGTGTCTCTCTCACTCACTGGTAGATATGAGCTCCCAACAATTCCCCCGCCAGGGGGCTCCCATTCCTCAGCCCCAAGTTGCAAGCAGTGGATTGGCAGTGGCACAGAATACTGCAGCATCAGGTAACTAGATATTCTGGATTAGCATGCATAATTCTTGTTGCCAGATTATTTTTCTATGGAAATGTGTTGTTTCCCTTTGAAAAATTATTTCTTTGGTTTCAGGACAAGAAAAATGTATTTGATATGCCTTGTGCTGTTTCCCTATCCCAAACATTGAATGAAACAATAGTCTCTGTAGATGAGGCTTGTTTTGAACTGAAAAATTATGCGCTCTTATCTTAGTCATGCATCTAGTTTTAAATCTCATTTCCACGTTTGTAAAAACATTCTGTGGTTGCCTTGCAGCAGGCGAACCAACCCTGGTCCTCAAGAACTACTATCAGTCATATTTTCAGGATATCCCAGTTGGAACAAATGTGGACTAACTGGTGGCTGTTACTTTAATTGTTCCACCTCCATTCTGCAATATCCTGAAGATATGCAGTGTTAGTAGTTATTGAGGACCAGGATTGTTCACCCCTGCCCTACAGCAACATGTCACTCTATATATTAATTAGAACATTGGTTCTCAACCCGTTCTCTTAGATCCTACCAGCAGGCCAGGCCTTGTGGATTTCTGTGCTTGAGCAAAGGCAAGGTAATCAGAGGCTCAGTCATTTTGCTTCACTCACCTGTGCACAAGCAGGGAAAGCCAAAATCATGTGTTGTTAGTGGGCCTTGAAGGCAAGTGTTGAGCACCACTAAATTAGAATATGGATGAGAAAAATCCCAGAAGCCTGTGAGTATATTATCTATGCACATGTATTTAGCTCTTAAAACTTTTAGATAGTATCTAAAATAATCTTTCTCCTAAAAGTTTTATAGTTTTGTTATCCACCATATTAGAAGCAAACCTAAAACCAGATTTAAATGCTCTTGGTATTTTTTTTTAGGCATTTCCCTTTAACTGCTTTTTAAAGGGATAATAATTGTACATTTCAACTTTGCATATTCTGCATGGGCACTATACGAAACATTAAAGGGATAGTAATACTTCATTTTAACTTTATTTTATTTTGTAGGCATTAAAAAAACATGAAGAATGATATAAGTCTTATCTCTGAAACCTTTATGGTTTAAGAGATATTCACAAACAAAGTATCCCCCCCTGTTCAACCAGATCAGAAGGGAGATGCCCAGGTAGACTGCAGAGAGGGACAATCTTCAATTAAGATAAGGGAAAAAGCTGAAAAACTTGTCAAGGGGGGAAGGGCTTTCATTGTTTTCATACAAAGAAAATTGTCCCCTTCTGTTATCTGTACTGTCATACAACCAGACTCACATCTGAGAAGAGATGGCTTACACTAGGTAAAAGGGGCGGGGAGGGGAACTTTGCTTGTGAATATCTCATAAACCATAAAGGTTTGAGAGATAAGACTTATATCATTCTTCATGTTTTTTAATGCCTACAAAATGAAATAAAGTTAAAACGAAGTATTACTATCCATTTAAATGGCCTATACCTTTCTACACTTGCCTTCCTGACAGAGTGCTCCCTAGATCTGTTTTCACAGCACTTTCCATCAGGTACTGTAAAAGCAGTGATAGTGATGCAGTGTAAAGCAAATGACCTACAGAGCTATCGGTGGTCCTGGGATAGTATTACATTTTTATCGCTATCCTGCTTTCATGGTAAACTAATAAGAAAAAGCTTTATGGAAAGTGAGATCCAGGGAGCTTACTGTCAGGACATAAGTGTTGTTTAATCTTTCAAAATGGGGAAAAATAAAAGTACAGGGACTTTGCATATTATGCAACTTCATAAATGTAAAATCAAAGTCAGACCTTAGGGACTGTCCCTTTAGCCCTTTAAGTGACAGAAGGCTATCCAGTGCATTGTGACACAATCAGCTGGATATCACTCTGGCACTCAGAATTAATTCTAATCTTTTGTGTTTCATAACCATTAGTATATAGGCTTGCCTTGTCACGTGAATAGTTCTGGGGAGCTCCATAATAATTATATTCATACACCTATAACCCAAACATTTACTTGTATAAGAATGTTAACAGCTCTATCTGTCTTATAGTATTCATCTAGTTGTGTGTGTGTGTGTGTGGTTAGGATAGCAACAAGGACTATATCTTGTCTACAAAATACACACAATCCACATATATGTAAGTATTTGAATACTATTTATAAGCTAGCTAGTGTTCACAATGTCTTTATGTATTTTTTGGGATGTTTTGGCTCCTCCTTTCTTGGTTGGTTGCTCGCTGTACATCAATGCCAGTCGTAATATGGAAAAGTTTAAATGCTTCCATATTTCCCTCACAGTGGTTTTGTTCACAGCAGATCTATAAGTATAACTACTTTCTAATTGTTTTTTACTTAATACTTGTTCTCTTAAGGTTTCATGCATATCGTCATTTTCCCAGTCTGGTGTGCCTTGATTTTGGCCATAAGTATGTCAAGAAACCTCATTATTATCTGTAGTAATTTACAGGTTATTTATTTGCCGTTTTACTTTTAGGCCCATTGTCGTCAGTAGTATGTGTATGACTTCAGTTAACTAACCAGTACATGATCTGCACTAGTTGGAATATTTCAGATCTCTGTCTGAAGTTTTCCTGCTGTTAAGGTATTCATTTTTTTCCCAACTTTGTTCCTCTAGGGGGTGATGACACAGCCAGGGAAATTGATATCCAGCCCCGTGACCCACTTAGTGCCAGTGCAGGTCTTCCTTCAAGAGATGAGAAGCAGGAACCAGTGGTGGTCAGACCTTACCCTCAGGTCCAGATGTTGACCCCACATCATCCAGTGCAGCCAGCCACCCCCCTCACTATGACTGCCCAGCCTGCTCACCTAACATCTGCTGTACCATTGTCTTTCCCTGAAGGCATCTTAAAGGTGAGATGGCCTAGGATAGTTTTTGTCTATATATCCAAAAAAGAATTTGAATGGGGGGGTATTTTCTCTCTAGTAGGAAATATATATTTCTGCTGTATTTATAAATATCTTCTTGGATGTGCCCTGATAAAAGCAACAATATTAATGTTTTATTTTCCTCTTCATGTGAATGTTACTGATGCTTTGGGCGGTATCTGCTACATCTTCTGTCTCCAGGGCTTGTGTGCCTTTGGGCCATATGTATAAAGACAAAAGTTAAACATTTCTGGGGCAAAGAAACTGCATCATGGAAAGCAAATGAAACATTTCACTAATTTCCATTGCTTTAAGTGGGGTTCATTAATCCTCTTAAAAGGATATTAATACTTAAAATGTAAAAAAAAATATATATTGTAGTGTTTATCCCCCTGAGTAAAACAAGGGTACTGCCACTGATGACAGGAGTTTTATTCAAAAGTTGTTATAGCTCAGACTTGAATTGTTTAGGTGCAGTATCACAGTGGCATAAAACCGTACAGTGGCACTGTTGCTACACCATCCTATGAAGATTTATGGTCCGTTGACCAGAGCTGTCCATAGGATGGTTTAGCAACAGCACCACTGTACAATTTCAGGCTAACTAAAAAAGTAAAGTTCACGTTGCAATAACTTTTGATTAAAAAAACCTCTCAGCAGTAGGAGTAGCCTTGTTTTACTCAGGGGGATAACCCCTACAACATATATTTTGTTTTACATTTTAAGTATTGCTATCCTTTTAAATGCTTGAGATGTCTCCAGTGCTTTGGAAGACCTTTCTAGCAATCAAGGAGTTAAAAGTCCACATTAAACCAGTGAGAATTGTTATTTATTACCTATGGTCCTGTTGCTATTCCCCAGAATAGCACTTTATACGTCTGCCCCATTGTATCTGGGCAGTGACAGACTCTAACCTAAGTTAATTTGCACTTGAACATGCACATGGAATTGTTTGTGATTGAAGGAACAGATCAATTGCAGGGTTTCAGTACAGAGGAGGCGTGTCCCTGACATAGTAACATAGATTTTGCATATAAGAACCAATTGGCCCAACCAGTCTGCCCATTTTCTTAGACATATCTCTATCCCAGGAATTTCTGACTTCCCTTTCTGTATTACCTCCTACCACTTTAATTGAGAGACTTTGTTCCTTGTGTCTATCACCTGTTTCATAAAGTAGTGCTTCTCTGTTTTTTACTTCCACCTTCTAATTTTAGATCATGCTAAGTATTACTTGCTTGTTAGTATTACTATTTTTATGGAAAATGTGTACCTCCAGAACTTTATTAAATCCTCTGTCCTGTATACAATAATTAAGGGTGTGATTTGCTGAGGATCAGAAAGGGACCAGGCTGGAAAAATTGTAGTGTATTTTCACAAATTCTGTCTCATCATGTGCACTGAGATCTTGTCCATGTACCTGTAAATATGCCAATATCGCCATTCTTCCACCATGTCTTTGCTGGGTTTAAGATTTTTCAGTGTCCATTTCTACAGTGGAGCTTAATGACCCCACCTTTGTATGTAGTTTATGTCAGTGTAGATGTTGGCCACACGCACTAAGCTGCTTTGCTGTTGGAGTTCACTAAACTGAGGTGGCGATGTTGGGATCTTCCCATAGCTTTCAATGGAACCAAAGGACCGTTTGCATTCTCTTCTAAAGAGTAGGGACAGCAGCTACCCTCCTTATGCGTACCAAAGGGATTTGCAGCATATTACTTTGCAATAATTTGCGTACCCTTTTGGCACAGACTTAACCATAACTTAAGAACCCCATGCACTTTGTTACAAATCATGTAGAGACACTGAGAACCAGCAAAGCAGCTGTTAGATGTAACAGCTCTTCTGCTAGTTTTGTCTTTACGTGAACAGCTGTTTTCGGTTCGTAGTGGACTATCTGCACATGAGCTGATTCATATAAACAGAAGACTCGCAAGGTACTCCCTAACACATCACCAGGAATATGCTAAACCTAGATGCTAATAATTAGTGCCTCCCCCGCCCCTTACACAGATAATTCATAGTGCATATGGTGAAGTATGCTGTGATCTTCACATATAGCCAGACACACTTCACCAGTGCAACTGCCCCCGGGTGAGTTTTACCTGTGATCTACAGTGACATTAGTACCACTGTCTTTCTTCTTGCTGCCAGTACGTCTTCCTATACAGCCCATTAGCCTGTTAGCTTTTCTCACTGCAGAATCGGACACTGAAGACCCAAAGATACAATAGTTGTCCAGTGCCCCAAGAGTTCAATGCAGATAGAAGGCTTAAAGGAATAGTAATACTTAAAATGTAAAAACAAATATGTCGTAGGTTTTATCCCCCTGAGTAAAACAAGAGTATTCCTTCTGCTGAAAGGTGTTTCATTCAAAAGTTATTAATTTTCAAAGTTGAATTTTTTAGGTGCAATATCACAGTGGCCTGAAATTGTACAGTGGCGCTGTTACGATATGTTTAGTTTTGTTCTAATGATTATAAGACCTAATAATAACAACTGTATATTTATGTATTGTACCCTTCTTATGCCCTTGATAAAATACATTAAATATGTTAGGGGTGCCCAGAATGTTCTAGATTACGTGTTATGGGTGCCCCGAGCAAAAAAAGATTGAGAACCACTGATGTAGACTTATAAAGATTCACAACATATTTGTATAAGATTGCTTTATCATAAAGAATAATAGTACTGAAACTGCAAAATAGTGTGTGAATGAAGTGTTTGTGCTGCTCCTTGACCCATCATACGTCCTCAACTATCTGATACCTTTAACACTTTGTGTGCCAGAGTGGTGTGCAACAGGCTCCATAACCCTCTGGCACCCGAAGGGTTAGTGTACTATAACACAGTAGACATCTTTTTATTTGTATGTAGTGCTACCAGTTTCAAAGCAATATGCATAGATTTTCCCAGTCATTTAGAGGTCTTGCCTTGCAAAATTTAGTCTTTACTGAGGTCACAAGAAAGCTGATGTACTAACAGAGCAAAACTGGGGGCATACCATCTGCGCCCATTAATCTTAATGGTTCTTTTAACCCCTTTCATTATAGGGATCCCCACTATGTTTCTTTACATGCCATGGAAACAATGTGTTGGGCTAAAAGCCCCATCTAACACTTTGACTGCTAGACGGGTATCCAACTTATTGTGTTGGCTACCTCTGGCATTCAAAGGGTTAAATGAAAGGGAATGTGTTCCTCAGTTTACAGATGGCTTAGTGTAGAATTGTTCCACGTTTCTTTATACAGACTCCCTTTTAATGTGTATAAAATAAAAAATGGTGTGATTACGGGACAAACTAATTGCATCATAGGTAACACATACTAATACCCACTTATTTAAAGGGATAGTATTACTTAAAGACTAATCCCTGTGTTAAAGCCCTTCAATAAAGATGAAAAATGCCCCCCGCGGCATCACTCAAACCCTTATGGTTTGAGAGATAACCGCTTTCAAAGTTCGCCCTTGGCTGACACCAGCATTCTAGCTGACAGCCTGGGAATCCGGTCCGGGACCATCTGCAGCAGAGCCGAGATTGCATTAATAAAAAAGAAATCCTTCACTTAAAAGGTCTTCTACATGTGCTTGCAAACCAAGCACATGTATAAAACCTTTTTAGTGATGGATTTCTTCTTTATTAAAGGGGAACATTCGCATGCAAATAGGGCTGCAACAACTAATCGATATTATCGATAAAAATCGATTATGAGAATCGTTGTCAACGATTCTCATAATCTATTAGTTGCAGCCCCAGACTGCCGCCACCGCCAGTGTCAATATGACAAGATCCATCCGCCCGCATCATCACGCGCCCCTGCGGGCCGTGATGACATACAGACAGAGAAGAGGAAGAGGGCAGAGGCACCGGAAGAGAAGCGCTTGCTGCCAGCAGACTGATCGTTATTGTCTGGCAGCAAGCGCTTCTCTTCCGGTGCCTCTGCCCTCTTCCTCTTCTCTGTCTGTATGTCATCACGGCCCGCAGGGACGCATGATGATGCGGGCGGGCAGGAGGGAACTCAGAGCCAGCCAGCCACAGGGGACCATATGCCACTCAGATTACCCCCCAGCCCGCCAACTCAACGCAGCAGTGAGATGGAGAGCGACAGTGACAGTCTAGAGGTACAAAGGGGAGAAAGAGAGAGAGAGGTGCAAGGGAGGAGAAAGAGACACATGGGGGAGAAAGAGATGCACAAGTGGGAGAAAGTCAGACACAAGGGAGAGAAAGAAGTACATAGGGGAGAAAGAGATGCACAAGTGGGAGAAAGAAGTACATGGGGGAGAAAGAGATGCTCAAGTGGGAGAAAGTCAGACACAAGGGAGAGAAAGAAGTACAAGGGGGAGAAAAGTACATAGGGGAGAAAGTGAGGCACAAGGGGGAGAAAGTGAGGCACAAGGGGGAGAAAGTGAGGCACAAGGGGGAGAAAGTGAGGCACAAGGGGGAGAAAGAGAGACACAAGGGAGAGAAAGAAGTACAAGGGGGAGAAAAGTACATAGGGGAGAAAGTGAGGCACAAGGGAGAGAAAGAAGTACAAGGGGGAGAAGGAGAGAAAAGTACATGGGGGAGAAAGAGAGGTGCATAGACCCCACAGTAAAATAATAACAATGACGCATGTTAAATGTGTAAAGTTTTTTATTCTGCTGTTTGTTTTTAACACTCAGTTTGTTCATTTAATCATTTTAAATAATGAAAAATTAGCATATTGGTTTTTTTATTCGATTAATCGAAAAAATAATCTGACAACTAATCGATTATCAAAATAATCGTTAGTTGCAGCCCTACATGCAAACAACTGGAGTCCGGATGACTTATTTAGTAAAACTAAGTAAAATTTCCCACTTCCGCACTCTGCGACACCCTGTAAGCGCGGCACGAAGTAGCTGGACTTCCCACTTAACTCCCAGCTCCCCAGGGAACGCGTTCACGCTTCCCTTCGAGGGGTATTTCTGTGATGTAACGTTAAAACAAGCTCCGTTTACCATGCTACTGAGGTTGCAACCCCGCTGGTCCTAATTGAAGCCATTTCCAATTAAAGCAGAATTTTCACATTGTATAAAGTCACCCTCCAATAATTAAACAAGTGGTGACTAGCTTCATAATAGTTCTATTAGATCACAGAAGTACCCAGTTCTAAAGTAATCCTTAATCTTTGGAGACTGACGGCCAGGTTAGTGCCACCTGCGCCATCGCTCCCTTCCGGTTACCTTAAGGTAACATGCAATACCTCCTAGAGGAGACCGGGACTGACAGCGCAGACGTCTCTAAGACAAGATGTCTGTGCTGATGCCTGGCTTCCGGTCTCCGAAGATTAAGGATTACTTCTGATGTCTAATAGAACTATTATGAAGCTAGTCACAATATGCTTAATTATTGGAGGGTGACTTTATACAAGGTGAAAGTTCCATTTTAAGCCCCAATATAGTTCCCTGGATCAGCAGCCTATCTGCATTGAAGCCATCTGTCATAATTCTCAATATTGTTCTGTGCCAGATAGGTATACATTGCTTTTTTGAAAGCGGTTACAGCCATTCCGAGACAAATAATTCCATAGCTTTACTACTCTAACTGTAAAAAAAAAAAAAAAAAAAAAAAAAAAAAAAAAAAAAAAAATCCCTGCCTTTGTTTTAGTCTTATTGGATGACCTTTAGTTCTTAGCCAGCTATTTGCATAAATAATTAATTGGGTAGTTCTTTGTATTGACCTTGAATATATTTGTTAATGGTAATCATATCGCCTCTTAGATGTCTCTTCTGTAATGTAAATAAACACCATTTGGCTTGGATCCTCCAATCCCTTTATTAGTTTTGTTGCATGTCTGTGCACTTTTTCCAGTTCAATAATGTCTGGTGCCCAAAACTGTACTCCCTATTCTAGAGGAGGCCTAACCAAGGATTTATATAGAGGTAGAATTATATTAGCATCCCTCTTTTTATGCAGGATAGTACCCTATTTTTTGCAGCAGCTGAGTGACTCTGCACACTGCTGTGAAGTCTACTGTCTATCAGTACTCCTAAATCTTTCTCTAATGAGGATTCCGCAAGTAGTTTTCCATTTGGAGAATATGTTGTGTGTTTGTTTCACCAGCCCAAATGCAAAACCTTACATTTATCTACATTAAAGAGCTAGTAATGTTTCATATAGCACAAAGCTCAGATCATTGATCATGTGTAATAGTACTGCTGCGTGATGTTCATATGCTCCAAAACACGCTAGTTACAATGTATTATTATGTTGAAGAAGATCCCTCCCACCCCTTTCCCGACATAACCATACAGGGGACAATCTTCACACAGTATTAGGAGAAACCTGCCCTCCTTCGTAAAGGAGGGGTGGTTTTTCCTTATACTGAACGAGGGAAGATTGTCCCTTGTTGTGATTTGTCTGATCAAGTGTCTGTACTTCAGATGTGAGGGGAGGCGATTTCTGAACGGGGAAAGGGGCAGGAGGCAACATCTTGAACAAATTTACACTGAAACTAGTACGTTTTGGAGCATATGAACATAACACAGCAGTACTATTACACATGCTCAACATTCTGAGCTATGTTTAATATGAAATATTACTATTCATTTAAATGTTTTCTGCCCATTCACTTGATTTATCTAAATTCTTAAGCAGAGGAAAAACGTCCAGCTCTGTATATATTTCCTTACATAGCTTAGTGTCATCAGAAAAGATTGAGACGCTACTTTCAATTCCCACTTCTAGATCATTAATAAACAAATTAAAAAGCATTGGGCCCAGGACTGAACCCTGTGGCACCCGACTTACAACTCTATACCAACTTGAAAAGGTTCCATTTACAACTTTCTGCCATCTACCATTTAACAAGTTCTTAATCCATGTACAGATATCGCCGCCCAAAACGAAGCCTTTTAATTTATGCATTAACATGTTATGAGGCACTGTATCAAATGATTTTTTCAAAATCCAAGTATACTAAATTAACAACAATTCCCTTGTCCAAATTACTACTTACTCTTTTGTAAAATGCAAGTAAATTAATCTGACATGATCTATTCTTCATAAAAGCGTGTTGACAGATAACAGAAGGGGACACTCTTATTCCTATGAAAGCAATGAAATCCCTGCCCCCCTTGACAAGCTTTTCAGCTTTTTCCCTTATCTTAATTGAAGATTGTCCCTCTCTGCAGTCTACCTGGGCACCTCCCATCTGCTCAGGCTGAACAGTGTGACATCAGTAAAAGGGGAGGGAGGGGGGACACTTTGTCATTGAATTACTCTGTGACTACAACTCTGACATAATTGAAATAACACTCTCCAAAGTCCAAATACTATGATGATTAATTAGAGCTGTTTTTATTATGAAACATTACTATCCCTTTAAGTACCCCTGAAGTATCTAATCCAGTCCAGGTGCTTTGTTCTAAATTGTGTGTTTGTCCATAGACTGTTTTTGTTGTTTTCTTTGTATTCCGTAAAATCTCAGGGATAAAACGCACCTGTGTATATTATACCCACGATTTAGGGGAAAATAAGAGTGCCTATGTGTAATACGCACCCTTGTTTTCCCCATTACTACAAAAAAACCTTAATGCTGGCGATCCCTTCCCTCCCTCCCCCAGCGCTGTCCGCTTTCATAATAAAGCTATAAAGCTTACTGAGGTCTGTAGGCAAACTTCATCTGCATGTGGGGAAATCTCTGCGGGCGGCATGCTTGCATTTGCCGGCCAGCTGCCCGCTTCCTTCCATGGCTTTCAGGACCTTCCTCTTCCAGCCAGTGGTACACAGGGCATTACTATTGGCTGGAGGCGGTAGGTCCTGAAAGCCATGGAAGGAAGCGGGCGGGCGGGCGACCGGCAAATGCAAGTATGCTGAGATTTACCCAGATGCAGATGAAGTTTGCCTACAGACCTCAGTAAGCTTTATTATGAAAGCGGATAGTGCCGGGGGGAGGGAAGGGATCGCCAGCATTTAAAAAAAAGATCTTAAAAAAAAAAAAAAAAAAAATCTCTTGTGTAATACACACCCCCCACTTCACATAAGGTGAAGTGGGGTAAAATTGTGTGTATTATACCCGAGATTTTACGGGATACAGAAGCAAATAATTTATTTAAAGGGATAGTAATGTTTCACAAAAAAAGCTCCAATTAATCTTCATAGTATTTGAGCCATAGAGAGTGCTATTTTAATACTGTCAGAGTTGTAGTTCAAGAGTAATTGAATGATAAAGTATCCCCCTCCTGCCTATTTTACCTAGTGTTGGCCATTTCTTCTCAGATGTGAATCTGGTTGCTAGACCAGACAGAGAACATCATTGGACAATCTTCTTCCTATGAGAAAAATGAAAGCCCTGCCCCCATTGACAAGTTCTTCAGGTTTTTCCCTTATCTTAATTGAAGATTGTCCCTCTCTGCAATCTACCTGGGCACCTCCCTTCTGATCTGGCTGAGCAGTGTTAAATCAGTAAAAGGGGCGGGAGGGGGATACTTTGTCATTGAATTACTCTTGAACTGCAACTCTGACAGAATTGAAATAACACTCTCCAAGGTCCAAATACTATGATGATTAATTAGAGCTGCTTTTATTATGAAACATTACTATCCCTTTTAAAGGGATAGTAATGCTTAAATTTAAGTATACTGCATCTTGTAGCCCTTAAAGAAACAAATGCCCCCAGTGCCATCTCTCAAACCTTTGTTTAAGAGATATCCACTTTCAAAGTTCTCCCTCCCTGACATCAGCGCTCTAGCTGACTGCAGGGTAATCCGGTCATGGGACCGTATTAGGCTCTTCAGCAGGGCCAAGATTGCGTTATTGAAGAAGAAATCGTTCCAGTGATTGGATTCCCCTACAGTCAGCTGGAATGCTGACATCAGGGAGGGGGGAACTTTGAAAGCAGATATCTCTCAAACCATAAAGGTCTGGGGGGTTTTAATTTTGTTTTTTTGCTACAAGATGCAGAATACTTGAATTTAAGTATTACTATCCCTTTAAGGTGTCAGTCATACCATTATCCTCACTAATCAATTCACTTGTTTCAGCCTTAAGAGGATCAATATCAACCTTAATCTTTTTGTTATTAATATACGTGTAGACTTTTTTAACCCTTTGAGTGCCAGAGGGTTACACAACACATTGCAAATCAATGTGTTGTGTATCCCTCTGGCACTGAAAGGATTAAAGGCATAGTAATACTTAAGTATTACTAATCCCTGTAGTAAAGTCCTATAAAAATAAATGTATTGCCCCCAGTGTCATCTCTCAGACATTTATGGTTTGAGAGATGATCTCCTAAAGTTGCCCTCTCCCTCCCCCTTCCCCAAAGTCAGCGTTTTTAATAGGACTTTAATATAGGGATTAGTAATACTTAAGTATTACTATCCCTTTAAGGTGTTTCTTGTTCTCTTTTTCAATACCTAAATGCTTGTTTGCAGATTTTGTTACATTTTTTTTAATTAAGCATCTGGCCCTTCTGTCTTAAAAACTTTAAAAGGTTGCTTATTTCTCATTTCCCTGCAAACTCATTATTAAGCCAAATTAGCCTCAGTTTACTCCTCTTGTGCTTATTCCCCAATGATATATATTGAAGCGTGTATTTGGTAGGAGCATTTTAAACAAATTCTATGATTCTTATGCATTTTTTATCTTTGAAGATTACATCTTTTAATATTGCTTTTTGCCTTTGTAAAATTAGTCTTTCTGTTTGTTCCTCTGCTTCTTGTATTTTGAAAATCATGGCAGTATAATTGGTTAAATAAGTAACAAATGTAAACAAAATGGACCATCTGTATAAAGAAGCAGTAGAGCAATCCTGGGTAGGGATGAGGGAAAACTCCCATTTTTATTTATTTATTTATTTTGTTTTATTTGTTTTCTCTGAAAACCTGCTCTGACTACACGGTTGCTGGTGGGCATTTAAGGATGCTGGCTAGACACTGTTTTCTGTGCCAGTAGTCAAGTGGTTCATCGTTTTACATAGAGCATAATTACCACATGACACGGGCCCACTCTTTGGCGATGGATGTGTTCATGTGCATCATTTGCTAACCCATATTCTGGCAGCAAGTCTCATACAGATGTCCCAGTACCTCCAACACCACCACCAGAAATGTTAGTCTCCCCTGAGACACACATTAATTTAATTTATTTTTGGTGTTGTCTTCTCAAATTGTTGTAAAGTGGTTGTTGCCGATGCTGTGGTATAATCCTTATTGTTTAGTTTGTTTTCCTATGCTTTCTAGTTGCTTTGCACCTACATTTCTCTCTCCTCCTCTTCCAGATTGCAGTCTTCCCCTTGATCCCCCAGCAATGTAGCAAGAATGTAATCCTCATTACTTTTAATGGAAACTTTGAGATGATCATACTCAAAGCATGCTAACATGTCGTTCACCAACTGGTTCATGACTGTTATTGTAAAAAGGTTCTTTCTTTCTTTTGTGTTTTGTCTCATGGCATTGCAGTGGGTACTGTCTCTGTCCTCCAACAGGGTAGGACCAATGTGAACTTCAAAAGGAAGGCCTGATGAGGAAATGTCCTCTGTTTCTATGGTTATACCCAGCTGTAGAACCGTGTCGCAGTCCTCCTGCCTTTCGAATGTTTCCTTAGGCCACACTGTACACAGCCTCACCGCAGTTGTTGCTTCACCCGGATCTGCGCCAGCTGATTGCCAGGGGAATCACTAGGCATCCATCTCCTAGTGCTTTGCCCTCTTTGCCCAGTCCGTGTGTTCGTGGCAGCATCCAGATGCCTACTGCTTTCCTTTTGGCAGACTGAGTCCTCGTTTTCCCTCAGTGGAACTCTCTTCTAGCTCTCCTTACTTCTGTGTGTTTTCCTTCATCCGTCCCACATCGGAAGCATTATGCTTTCATCATTGGAACACATGCCACCAGATCTTCTGTATTTAAGCTGCTGCTTTCTGTTGTTCTGGTTTTGCTTCAGGTTATTATTGTACTTTTATTGCCTTCTTTATTTAGCCCCCCCCCCTTTCTCCTCTTTTGGTCTTCCATCATGTCTACTCCTCAGAAGCCCCAGTCTTCTAAGGAGAAATCATGGGGTTATCTATCTATCAAGGAAGATCGGCCTTCCAAAATTAAGGTTTGCTCTAATTTGAACGTGGTTATTGGGGCTCAGCAGTTTTGTTTGTTTTGGTTTTGTTCTCTCCCTCTCTTTTCCCAGTGACTAAGGCTTGCTGACTTCGCTAGCTCTCTCATTAGTGTGAAGATTGTACCATCTTCCTGCCATTGAGTTGAGCGTATAACGCTGGGCTTTCGGCCTGTCGGATTTGCCGCCTGTTCCTCCTTGGTGTATGTCTCTGGTCCTTACCATCTGCCTGGTGGGTTGGCTAAGGTACAGCCTCCGTTGTCGGCTTAAGCCACCTGTTAGCAGTTGTGCCCCACTTGCGGCTTGTTGGAGCTGTCGTAGCCCGCACGCTGAAGTTAGGTCCTCTAGCACTTGGTCGCAGAGTGGCATCATCTATAGAGGTGAGCATTCAGTGAGTGTCTAGCTGGCATAGTTGCTGTCTCCACTCTCTTTCCGGATGTTCTCTTGCCTGTTTATTGTAGTGGATAGCGTTCTATCCATTTTGTTTTTAGTGAGTTTTTGTTTCTTATGTTTATTTATTTACTTTGAGTACCTATTCCATATTTCAGGTCTGTCTTAGTCTTCCTGTGTGTGTGTGTGTGTGTCAGAGGGTAGCGTTCTACTCTGTACCCAGTGCTGTTGCTCCTTGTGGGGATTAGCGGTCTCAGCCCGCTTCATATAGAGGGCAGGGTAGCGTTCTACTCTGTACCCAGTGCTGATGCTCACTGTGGGGATTAGCAGTCTCAGCTTGCTTGATACAGAGGGGTCCTTTCCTGTGAGGCTGGACTTTTCCACCAGTTCATCGTTATTCCCATCCTGGTCCAGGCCCCAGCTCAACTGGGGTCAGACATCTGGCTTCGCGGGCAGCACCTTTAATACTTCTATGACCACAGCAAGGGAATTCTGGTAACTGGCAAAGATCCCTAGCGCCACTCCCTAGCATCTTTTGGATCCAGTCCCAAATATCCTTGACAGAATAATCGGGCCAAGAATTATGGACCCTGCAGATTTAGCAAGAATAACAGCTATACAGGAACACCAAGAACAAAGATTAACCACCCATAAGAATCACTTACACAGCCTAGAACATAAGATGGACGCCATTCTAGAACTGCTGAGAGAAACTACAGGGACGATGACCACAACTCAAGCAACTGCTCCTCCTTCAGCATCCATTTCCGCTCCCAGCGCAGCTGGCGCACCCATCAAGCTGCCAGTACCTGAACACTTTTCTGGTAAAGGAGCGAGTGTAGCGGTTTTCTAAACCAATGCATCCTGCAATTTCAGATGTCACTACTGAGTTTTAATTCTCATTCAGCCAGAGTGGCTTTCATCATATCTCTCCTGGAAGATGAGGTACTAGCCTGAGCATCACCTCTGGTGGAAAAAGAATCACCATTAGTAAAAGACTCAGAAGCCTTTCTGAAGACCTTTCGAGCAGGATTCGATATTCCTGGAATACAGCCAAAAGCAGAAGTAGCATTACTAGAGTTAATTGAAGGTAGTCGAACAGTGAGCCAATTTGCTATTGAATTCCATACCCTAGCGTATGAGACGGACTGGTGTCAAGGAGCCCTGAAGGCAGCATTTTGAAGAGGACTCAATGAGCGAATAAAAGATGCCCTCACATATCAAGAGATTCCTAAAGTTTGGAGGAAGTCGTATGCCTAGAATTAGACAGACATCTGCAAGAGAGACAATTGGAACGAGAGATAACTCGTTGTAAGGGACATTTCTCACCCTCCCGCCCAGTATTTTCTGTGTTATCTGGTTCGGATGAACCCATGGAAGTAGATGGGGTATCGAAGCTATCGGAGTCTGAAAAGAAACTACGACATTCCATGGGATTATGCTTATATTGTGGCATCAAAAGCCACTTTCTGCTACAGTGTCCTACACGTCCGGGAAACGCCATGGCTTGGAGATTACTGAAGGAAAATCTCTAAGTGTGGCTTCAGTTCTTCCTTTAACCAAATCCCGTGTCTTTGTCCCTATATCTATCCAATGGGCAGCTTCAGTTCTTCCAATCTCTACTTTTGTGGGTTCTTGTGCTGCTGGACTGTTTGTCGATTCACACTGGTCCAATCTACATGGCATTCCTCTCAGACCTAAGTCCTCACCTTTTTTAGTCTCCACTATTGATGGCAAGCCATTAGGTAATGGATTGTAGTGACTCTAGAAACCTTGGGCTCTTAATGAAGAAATCCTCACTTTTGACGTGATATCTGCTCCACTCACACCAGTCATTTTTGGGCCGGACTGGTCATCGGGAGAGTGGTCGAGACTAGTATTCCTCTTCCATACTATTTATTTATTTATTTATTTATTTTAGAAAATGTTTTACCAGGAAGAATACATTGAGATTTCTCTCGTTTTCAAGTATGTCCTGGACAGTTTTGAGTAGAGGGTTGCATATTTACACAAATTGAGAAACATTATATATTACATGTTGTTAAATATACATACACATATGAATATATATACATATGGAAATTTTAAAATTATATACAGTTACACTCTGGTTTTAGATATAAAGAAGCATTTACTTTTAAGGATTTTAGACTGGGAACAGATTTGATTATTGCAGGCAGATTGTTCCAGGCCTTCGGCGCTCTGAAGGAGAAGGCAGATCTTCCTGCTTCTTTTTTGTATTGTGGTATACTTAGCAAGTCGTTAGCAGTGGAGCGGAGGTTATAGTTAGTATGGAGAGCAAGAGTGAGCAAACTGCTCAGGTAGTGTGGTCGTTTTCCAGAGAAGTGGTTGTGTACTAAGCAAGAAAGGTGAAGGGCACGTCTAGATTTGAGTGTTAACCAATTTAGTTCTTTTAGCATATCACAGCGATGAGTAGTGTAATTACATTGGAGGCTAAAGCGGCATATTGAATTATACAGGGTGTCAAGTTTACTAAGATGGATTTCTGGCGCTGGAGCATAAACTGCATCACCATAGTCTGTGCCAGGCAGCAACATCTGTTGCACAATACGTTTTCTAACCAGGGGACTTAAACATGATTTGTGTCTAAAAAGAGTACCGATTTTGGGATAAAGCTCTGTGCAGAGAGTTTATGGATGTATTCTCTAAAGGTCAGGTGGAAAATCTTCCGCCACATAGAACTTATGACTGCCGTATTGAGTTGTGGCAGGCTTTTCTCCTATCTCCTCCAGAATACCAAGCACTGGCAACAACCATCCAGGAAAATATTAAGTAAGGTTTCAAACGTCCTTCATCTTCCCCGGCTGGGGCAGGTTTTTTTCTTCATCCAAAAGAAGAATGGATCATTAAAGGTATAGTAACCCCCTCCGAGAAACTTTAAGACAAATGCAAGGAATAAGCAAAACATACTTAACTCCGTTATTTCCATCTCTCAAACAGTTATGGTTTGAGAGATGTAAGAAAAGAGAGACCTCTGCTCCCTCTCCTTTCTGCCTGACGAGTTGTAAAGCTGTCAGAGGCAGAATCTGGTCGACCGACTTCAGGCGGCTCTTCCAGAGAGCTGTCATCTAGATATCTCGGTATACTTACTTCATCGGTATGGTCTACAACATGTGCTTTCAAGCTAGGCACACATTTTAGACCATTCCAATGAAGTAATTATACCAGGATATCTAGATGACAGCGCTCCTGAAGAACCGTCGTCTGGTCCCGGAAGCAGGATCTCATGACGTCCGCTATACAGCGGATGCATGAGAAGGGGGAGGGAGCGGAGGTCTTTCTTTTCTTACATCTCTCAAACTATAACTGTTTGAGAGGTGGGAATAACGGAGTTCAGTATGTTTTGCTTATTCCTTGCATTTGTCTTAAAGTTTCTCGTGGGGTTACTATCCCTTTAAGGCCCTGTATTGATTACAGGGGTCTGAATAAAATTACAGTAAAAACAGATATCCGCTGCCACTAATTGCTGAATTATTGGATCAACTACGTGAAGCTTCAGAGTTTACTAAAATTGATCTTAGAGGTGCTTACAACCTCAACAGAATAAAAGCTGGAGACTAATGGAAAACGGCATTTAACACGAAATCTGGACATTACGAGTACTTGGTAAAGCCAGTTGGACTCTGTAATGCCCCAGCCGTTTTTCAGGGATTCATTAATGACGTGTTTAGAGATATGCTACTGTCTTATGTAGTAATTTACCTGGCCAATATTTTAATCTTTTCCAAGAACCTAACTCTTCATGGTACTCAAGTTGGTGCTGTGTTACAAAGACTTCGTAATAACTCCCTGTTTGCCAAATTTGAAAAAATGTGAATTTGAAAGCCTCAAATGACATTTCTGGGATACATTGTCTCAGCTAAAGGAATGGAAATGGATCCTGCCAAAGTCCAAGCGGTCACACAATGGTCAGTACCTCATGACATCCAAGCCATACAGCGTTTTATCGGATTCGCAAATTATTATCGTAAATTTATTTGAAACTTCCCTAAGATCATCTCGCCTATTACAGCTTTAACAAAGATAGGAGCGGTCCCTCAACACTGGCCTTTCATGGCACTTCGAGCCTTCGAATCTTTGAAACATGCTTTTTCCTCTGCTCCTGTTCTTCAGTTCCTGGATCCGTCAGCACAGTTTAGAATGGAAGTCGATGATTCAGAACAAGCAGCAGGGGCCATACTATCGCAACGGAACACCACCACCAAGGTGCATCCATGCTGGTCTTTTCCCTGTGCTTTTCTAGCGCAGAAAAAAATTGAAGTGGGTAACCAGGAACTACTGGCTATAAAACTATCATTGAAAGAATGGAGACATGTATTAGAAGGCACAGTCCTCCCAGTCTTTATTATATACTAACCACAAAAACCTGCAATTTTTGGAATCGGCTAAACGCCTTAATCCCATAGAAGCTCAATGGGCCTTGTTTTTTTTTGTTTTGTTTTTTTTTTTTCATCTCTTACTGTCCTGGATCAAAAAACGTTAAGGCGGATGCCCTGCCAAGACAGTTTGAGCCCAGCCCAGTCACTATTCCTGAACCTATTCTACCTCCGGAATGTATCCTGGCTTCTCTATCCTCTAATACTATAGAAAAGATTCAGAAGCTCCAAGGCCCACCTGCACTCAACCAACCTGCCAATACACTGTTTGTTCCGCCGAGATGTTGACTGGAAATACTTCAGTGGTCACATCAGTCCCCAGCCACGGGACATCCAGCTATTAAAAAGACTATTTAATTGGTGTCTCGTCAATTCTGGTGGCCTGATCTCTGTGATGACGTAAAAAAAACCTTGTGTCCTCTTGCCATGATTGTGCCCTCTCTCCATCGGCCAGTGGGACTTCTCTGCCCACTATCCATGCCCACTACTCCATGGACACATCTGGCCATGGATTCTTATCTCAGAATTGCACTACTATCCTTGTTGTGGTTGACAGATTTACTAAACAAGGTCATTTCATTCCCCTGGCCAAACTTCCATCCCCCCTTGAACTGGCTACTATTTTTCTCAAGGAGATAGTCAGTCAACATGGTACTCCTACCCAGATTGTGTCCGATAGAGGAGCACAGTTCATCTCTCAATTTTGGCGTGCGTTCTGTTCTAGGCTAGGTATTTCTCTCCATTTTTCTACTGCTTACCACCCGCAGTCTAATGGTCAGTCTGAACGCACGAACCAATCTTTGGAACTCTTTCTTCTTCTATTCATGGATACGGAACAATCTAATTGGGTAGAACTTCTTCCATTTGCAGAATTCGCTTTCAGTAATAGACTTCATGAATCCCTATGTTGTTCCCCATTTCTTTTCTGCTCTAGTCTATATGCCCTCATTTACTTCAGTGGGGTTCCCCGACAGGAGTTCCTGCTGCCAACACTGTGGTGGAAGATCTTCAGACTCTTTGGACTTCCTTTTATTCTAACTTATCTAAGTCGTCAGCTAGTCAGAAACATGCTGCAGACCAGCGTCGAATTCCAGGCCCTAATTATCAACCTGGGAACCATGTCTGGTTATCTTCCAAAAATTTCAAACTTCGAGTACCATCCTTGAAATTTGGTCCCCGTTTTGTGAGTCCATATAAAATACATTTAAGTATTACCCCAGTCACTTTTTCCCTGGCCTTACCCTCTGCTACTCACCACAATAGACCCTCAGGATGCCTACTTTCACATTCCAGTCAGGCCTGTTCAAAGAATATTTCTGAGATTCACAGTTCGAGATCAACATTTTCAGTTCACAGCATTCCCCTTCAGGCTATCCTCCGCCCAAAGGATTTTCACCAAGATCCTGCAGCAGTCTTATAGGTCTGGAGGGAGAGGGGCATTAACGTCCTAAATAATAATTTGCTAGGATGTTTGTCACGATGCAGTCATGTGCAGTAGAGACTGCCCGCGTTCAGGCAGTCTCTACTGCGCATGATTTCATCACGTGAGTGAGAAGCAAGACTGCATCGCTTCAAGCAGTGAGGTAGCGGCCTCATAACCCTCGGAGTGCCTGAGGGGTGTGCAGTGCATTGCAAGTGCCGAGAGGTACGCAATGCATTTGCAAAGCAATGCACTGCGTAACAATCTGGCACTCATAGGGTTAACATTACCTGGACCTTGGCCCGCGTAAATGGGCTTTTACACTAGTTATCTATAAATATAAAAGAATCATATGGGCAAGATTTTACTTCAGTGGAACACACACACACCCAGTGGATGCAGTAAGAAGGAGTTATGCAAACATCCTCTATACTTTTTCTCCCATTGGTCAAACCATTTAAGCATGATTTTCAGCGAGTTGCATCAGGGTGTGAATTTTACAGGAGTGGCCGGGGGAGTGAACCCCTCCTTGGCCACACCTGTGAGAATCTGCAACAACTTCTACACTGTCTGTTTCTACAGGTGTGTTATTTTCACAGGAGTGGCCAGGGAGGCTAAGCAGTGCTTAAAAAGGCATCTTACAGCACAACTAAAACAAATGTACTTTGGACGCATGCATTCTCCATTTACAGAAGTTGAACAAAGGGAGGGCTCATTCTTCGTGTCAGTCATTCCTCCTTCTCCAGACATTGAGCTTTTCCTTTCAATGATCCCTCCCTAGCACTCGGACATTGTACTCCAGCTGTCTGTTCCTGACCATCTGACAGTGCCACAGAAACAAATAAGTAGCAATACACACGGTCAGAACTGCTCACAGGGGGGTACGTTTATGGCAGTGTGAGATGTGTGGTGTAGTGCAGCTTATGTCTTTTCAATCTCTACACTGTAAAGGAGCAGTGCCACAACAATAATAGTCACACTGCTCCTGTACGCTTGCATTTAGGAATGTTTAGTATCCTTCTGATTGCACAATTTGCATTGATTTACATTTCTGAACCCATTCAATTTCAGACACGTCTCCAATGTGTTGCTGTGCAATGCATTGTAAACCTCTTTAGTACTTAGGGGTTAAAGGCCCCTTTCAAGAAATGTGGTGCAAGAGGACAAACCTCACACAAGCACAGTACACACAAAATTCAGGAGGGGGAGACCCAGGTAGGGGAACAACAATGGACATAAGATAACCTTGCACAGTACAGAAAAAGTATTATAGTCAACTTACACATGAAATACACACTGCATAGTGTTATGTTTCAGACAGTGACCACTGCCATTTGTCTCACTTCCCTACCTATAAAAACAGTGTGTGTGTATATATATATATATATATATATATATATATATATATATATATATATATATATATATATATATATATATATATAATGTAAAAAAATATATTTATACCCCTTCCCCCAAACAATCGTCTGGTTTCAAAGCATTGTTACCTTGTTAAAATGGTGAACTTTTTTTTTTTTTTTTTTTTTTTTTTTTTTTTTCTGACAAGTTTACTTATTGCTACCTGAACATGTCCTTACCATTGTAAATGTCCATATCGTTGTAGTCTTCTTGTAATTTTAATTTAAAGTTCCCCCCTCCTGCCCCTTTTTCCTATGCCTCTTAGTCTCCTCGGATCTGAAAGCCGGTCCAGATGGATCTCAACAAGGGCCAATATTGTGTCAGCATAAGGAAAACACTGCTCCCCGTCGTCAAGAGGGCCAGGGGTTTCCTTGTACAGAAACAGACAATATTGCTGTTCCAGCAGCCTAAGAAGCTGGCCATTTTTCTGACACTGTATGTGTGACTCTTATGCACGCTTTATTAGACCGGTGAAAGGACAAAGCTCTGCCGAGATAAGATTCTCCACCTGCACCGACATTTTCTAACCCTATTCAGGCTCTTGAAAAACAAGGCATAACTTATAGGAGATCAGAATAGATATATTTAATGAGACTACAAGGTAGTGGGGAGGTGTGTCTGTCTTCTTATAGCAGAAGTCTCCAACTTTGAGTCACTTCTGAGCTGCTTTTACCACAAAACTTTGAGCTACAGTCCATTGACACTGAGATGCACAATAGGCTGCAACCAGTATCTTTAGCTGCATCTTTAGAGCATCATGAGCTGTTCCACCAGTAGAAACACACAAAATATTAAGTGTTGAGGATACAGTGAGCAAATCCTGTGCTAGGTGGTGCTGTCTCTTCTATGCATTGATAGCTGTATTGGTTTTGAAGGAACATGTTTCTGTAGAGTACAGCCACTAGAGTTCCTCACACATGAAGGTTTTATATATAACAACTTCCCAAACCTGTTAGTGGCCATTGTAACAGGCCAAGGCTTGAGGATTTCTCAGATGAGCGCACCTGTGACAATTCTTTTTAATTATGCCACATGCTCAGGCAGAGAAATCATGAAGACATGGCCTCTTAGTGGTTATTGAGGATAAGTTTGGAAACTCGTGCTGTAGAGTATAACTTCAGACTTCTGTCATGTAATTATTTCTTTTTATTTATTTTTTAAGTGCCTGTTTCAGAGAATCAGATGAACTCTTTTGTCTTGACAGAAGTTCAATATTGATGTCTTCCCACAGCAGCCATTAAAACCCACTATCCCCAGCCGCCCTATTGCTCCTGCACCTCCCTCTGCCCTATCTGCTGTACCAAAGGTCTCTGGGCCGGTGACCGTCACCATGGAGAGTGGCCTTCCACAGGCCTCCGCTATTCCTGTGGCCACTATCAGCGGGCAGCAGGTTGGTGTTTAGTTTTAAAAACCTAAAGTATAATCTGAATGTTGGCATTGTCGCCCAGGTTCAGTAGCTATGCACTCCAGTTTAGGTTGTTTCATTACAAAGAATATGTGAACTTAATTATGTTACAGTTTATTGCATTAACCTACTTTATCAATATAACTGCCTTTTTAATTGTTGTTATGACCCTCTGTTATCAGCAGCCAGACATTTTTTCCACCATCTGTCTGTCCTATCTATCTATTTATTATAAATAGATGTAGATATGATGTATAGATAATTCTAGATATATGTATGGGGTAGTTGATTCTTTGTATCTTCCACATTCATCGTTCAATGGTGGTGGGGAGAAGTTGAACAAAACTCTCCCTATTGCCGTCCAAATGATCCATACAACTTCCTTAGAATGTTGCATTAAAGAGATGCAAAGCACCCACCTCGCTTCTGTTAAAAATCACTGAGGGGTCTTGCCCATGGTATTTGCCTCTCTGAGTGTTTTCTCACATCCACTTCTTCCTCCGTGCTGTGCTTTTGCCCTCTCCCCTTCACCTTGCACCTAACTGCTCCTTTCTTTGTCTGACCTGCTTCTCTCACTGTCCCTCTTAGTGTCCTGTGAGCTCTCTTTCTGTATCCCATATGCTCTTATCCCAGCTTCCCTCTGTTATCAGCATTTTACTCCCCTCCCTGTTTGTCATTGTTCCCATTGCCCTTTGTGCCCAGTTCATCACGCCCTCCCTTTGCCTCACTCATTGTTCAGTCCTCCTTCTCCTGTTCAATCCTTCCTCCCTTTCCCACATAATTTCTGCTTTCTTCTCTGCTCAAACCTTTCCTCTCACTGCCACTGTCCTGGCCACACAGTAAATATCCTCCTCCTCCACAGCCTTCCACAGTTTGCAAACAGAAATTAATTCCAGTGGATTCTCTCTGCTCCTGTAACCTGCTGCCTGGTATGTGTGCGGCTGTGGTGTCGGACACTGTGCATGTCTGTGACTACCAGTGGACAGTATAACAAGGCTGAGGTGTCAGTGTATGTATGTCTGGTTCTTTCACTACCAAGGGAATATGGCTGGAGTGTCAATGTATGTGTGGATACCAGTGGGACATTGTAACAAAGCTGGTTTGTCAGGCAGTTTCTCTATGGCTACCAGGTGACTAATGGGTTTGCGTATTTCTATGACTACTAATCTAGAGAGGAACGAGTCAGATGTTTTGGTGTAATATGTGGTTCTGTGACCAGTGGAACAGTAGAATCTGTCTCCTTCCTCCTGACCCTACATATGTAAAACATTGTTTTTTTATTGCTAGTGTCTCATAAGACAGAATTTGTATTTATTTTTTTAAATAGCTCATTGGTCCTATTAAAGGCAAAGTATCACCGTAAGACCATTGTTTTTAAAAACCTGCCTTCTCTCGAGGTGCTCATAAAACATGAAGCAAGGGCTCTCCTTCGATAACAAAGACCCCAATTGTGCATGTTGCACTAGGAACAAGATGGTAGGAAAAGTCACCAATTTCCTCACACCCACTTTACCAAGCGCTGTCATCGAGGTACTAGGGCAGAGGAAAAAGGAATCCGATAATGACTTGCACTTAGTCTCCCATACAAATAATACAGAAAACATTAAAAGTACTTCCAATTATAAATCAGAGTCAATGTACATTACAGGATGTCGGTTCACTTGACCGCTGCCGCTACCTCTTCAGTATATCCCTGGCGTAGGATACTCCACACACGTGAAAACAAAAAGAAAGATGGAGCACATTCCTGTAAATGCAGACATTTTGTTTTTATTGGACCACCACCTTTGTGAGTCAAACACCTCTATTGAAAAGTTACTCCCAATTTTCAGAGGCTACTATCCGTTTCTCCGTCTGTGAGTATTCACTGGATTTCCCCCAGTGCATGGTTTCTCCCGATCTCCTCATAAGTCCCTGCCACACTCCTGCTGGATAGATCTTCTCCAAGGTCTGTCCAATCGGCAAAGTCCCCTTGTCTGTGGACCTTTAGCTCCACAGGTCGGAGATATCTAGGGACACTGACGTTTGGATTTATAGGGAGATTACACTATTTCCTTTGTTCTTAAAAAAATAATCAAGTGGAATCTTTAAACTATTTATTGTAACATTTAAAATTTATATATTGGATGTATTCCAAAATACCTTCCCTAAATTGGGGTACTATTCCATAAAACAATGGCTGATGCGTTTCGTAACAGCATTACTTTGATAAAGTAATGCTGTTACAAAATGCGTCAGCCATTTTTTTTTTTTTTATGGAATAGTACCCCAATTTAGGGAAGGCATTGTGGAATACATCCAATATATACATTTTTAAATATTACAATAAATATTTTAAAGATTCTACTTGATTCTTTTTTAAGAACAAAGGAAATAGTGTAATCTCTCTATAAATCCAAATGTCAATGTGCCTAGTTATCTCTGACCTATGGAGCTAAAGGTCCTCAGACAAGGGGACTTTGCTGATTGGACAGTCCTTAGAGAAGATCTATCCAGGAGGAGTGTGCTGGGGGCTTAGAAGGAGTTAGGGAGAGACCCTGCACTGGGGGGAATCCAGTGAATGCTCACAGACTGAGAGACGGATAGTAGCCTCTGAAAATTGTGAGTACATTTTCAATAAGTTGTTTGACTCACAAAGGTGGTGGTCTGATAAAAACCAAATGTCTGCACTTAGAGGCATGTGCACTCTTTCTTTTTGTTTTTTCACTCTTTTGGGGGGTTTTTTCACTCTAATTTCCTCCTCTTGCATTACTGATGATGTCTGGATAAGCATGCCTTTTTAGCATTCTCTTTTACTCTCCCACATACATCTTCCTTTGAATTTTTGATCCATGGTTTTAGGTCTCATAAGCAGATCCTTGGTAACTAGTGGACAAATCAAATGCAGGAAATGAGATGTTTGAGGTGGTAAAATGAATCACAATGCATCACTGAAACAATATTAGGAGAACAGTATTTTCTTTGCTTCTTGTGTAGCATGCCAGGTTGATGTCCTGACTTGCTGAACCTGAAGTACTGAGAAGAATTGGTGAACTGCTCAAGCAATTCTACTCTACCATTGGGGGCAAACAAATCAATGGAATGGAATTATTGAAATTTTTAAATTATGTGCCACCTTAAAATCTAGAGAGGTCTTCATGACATTGTTAACACTTTGTTGGAGACCACTCTAGCATCTGAGGGATTAAAAGCCTAATTAAATCAAAGGGAAGATTTTTATTTGGGCCATATGGGGCAGTTATTTGCCCCAGATCATCTTCAGGTCTTGGTACATCAGCCTCACTGTCTCGTGTTGTACTTTAGGGCAGGGTGTAAATTTTGTACTTTTTAAAATCTCCGTGATTCTTTATTTTAGTTGACAATATTAGTTGGTTGCCAATCACTTTGTGTATTTGTGACTTTGTTTTCAGTTTATCATATTTTCTTCTTTGCACAGGGACATCCTAACAGTCTCCATCATATCATGGCTACCACAAATGTCCAGATGTCAATCATCCGTAGCAATGCCCCAGGACCTCCCTTGCACATTGGGGCCTCTCACCTCCCCAGAGGTAACATAACCTAAACTAATAAACAAACTAATATATTTGATCTGGCTGTTCCACCCATTGTCCTCCTCTGTCTCACCACTTAGGGGCGGCTGCAGCTGCTGTCATGTCAAGCTCCAAGGTAACTACAGTCCTAAGACCGGCCTCGACACAGTTACCTAGTGCAGCCACTGCCCAGTCAGCAGCTCAACATATTATCCACCCCCCAATCCAGGTAAATACCATCACGGCACTTGTATAGATTTGGCTTTAGTAAAGTGGGCTTTTTAAGGAATGTGTTTGTTTTGTTTAACATGCTGCACAAAACACTGTATGGCGCTCGCGCTCTCTGTCTGGCGCTCGCTCTCTGTCTGGCGCTCGCTCTCTGTCTGGCGCTCGCTCTCTGTCTGGCGCTCGCTCTCTGTCTGGCGCTCGCTCTCTGTCTGGCGCTCGCTCTCTGTCTGGCGCTCGCTCTCTGTCTGGCGCTCGCTCTCTGTCTGGCGCTCGCTCTCTGTCTGGCGCTCGCTCTGTCTGGCGCTCGCTCTGTCTGGCGCTCTGTCTGGCGCTCTGTCTGGCGCTCTGTCTGGCGCTCTGTCTGGCGCTCTGTCTGGCGCTCTGTCTGGCGCTCTGTCTGGCGCTCTGTCTGGCGCTCTGTCTCGCGCTCTGTCTCGCGCTCCCTCGCTCTGTCTCTGTCTGTGTCTGTCTCGCTCGCTCTGTCTCGCTCGCTCTGTCTCGCTCGCTCTGTCTCGCTCGCTCTGTCTCGCTCGCTCTGTCTCGCTCGCTCTGTCTCGCTCTGTCTCTGTCTCGCTCGCTCTGTCTCGCTCGCTCTGTCTCGCTCGCTCTGTCTCGCTCGCTCTGTCTCGCTCGCTCTGTCTCGCGCTCGCTCTGTCTCTGGCTCGCTCGCTCTGTCTCTGGCTCGCTCGCTCTGTCTCTGTCTCGCTCGCTCTGTCTCGCTCGCTCTGTCTCTGTCTCGCTCGCTCTGTCTCGCTCGCTCTGTCTCTGTCTCGCTCGCTCTGTCTCTGTCTCGCTCGCTCTGTCTCTGTCTCGCTCGCTCTGTCTCTGTCTCGCGCTCGCTCTGTCTCGCGCTCGCTCTGTCTCGCGCTCGCTCTGTCTCGCGCTCGCTCTGTCTCGCGCTCGCTCTGTCTCGCGCTCGCTCTGTCTCGCGCTCGCTCTGTCTCTCGCTCGCTCTGTCTCGCGCTCGCTCGCTCTGTCTCGCGCTCGCTCGCTCTGTCTCGCGCTCGCTCGCTCTGTCTCGCGCTCGCTCGCTCTGTCTCGCGCTCGCTCGCTCTGTCTCGCGCTCGCTCTGTCTCGCGCTCGCTCGCTCTGTCTCGCGCTCGCTCTGTCTCGCGCTCGCTCGCTCTGTCTCGCGCTCGCTCTGTCTCGCGCTCGCTCGCTCTGTCTCGCGCTCGCTCTGTCTCGCGCTCGCTCGCTCTGTCTCGCGCTCGCTCTGTCTCGCGCTCGCTCTGTCTCGCGCTCGCTCGCTCTGTCTCGCGCTCGCTCTGTCTCGCGCTCGCTCGCTCTGTCTCGCGCTCGCTCTGTCTCGCGCTCGCTCTGTCTCGCGCTCGCTCGCTCTGTCTCGCGCTCGCTCGCTCTGTCTCGCGCTCGCTCTGTCTCGCGCTCGCTCTGTCTCGCGCTCGCTCTGTCTCGCGCTCGCTCGCTCTGTCTCGCGCTCGCTCTGTCTCGCGCTCGCTCGCTCTGTCTCGCGCTCGCTCTGTCTCGCGCTCGCTCGCTCTGTCTCTCTCTCTCTCTCTCTGTCGCTCTCTCTCTCTCTCTGGCTCTCTCTCTCTCTCTCTCTGGCTCTCTCTCTCTCTCTCTGGCTCTCTCGCTCTCTCTCTCGCTCTCTCTCTCTCTCTCTCTCTCTCTCTCTCTCTCTCTCGCTCTCTCTCTCGCTCTCTCTCTCGCTCTCGCTCTCTCTCTCTCGCTCTCTCTCTCGCTCTCTCTCTCTCTCTCTCTCTCTGGCTCTCTCTCTCTCTGGCTCTCTCTCTCTCTCTCTCTCTCTCGCTCTCTCTCGCTCTCTCTCTCTCTCGCTCTCTCTCGCTCTCTCTCGCTCTCTCTCGCTCTCTCTCTCGCTCTCTCTCTCTCTCTCTCTCTCTGGCTCTCTCTCTCTCTGGCTCTCTCTCTCTCTCGCTCTCTCTCGCTCTCTCTCTCTCTCGCTCTCTCTCTCTCTCTCTCTCTGGCTCTCTCTCTCTCTCTCTCTCTCGCTCTCTCTCTCTCTCTCTCTCTCGCTCTCTCTCTCTCTCTCTCTCTCGCTCTCTCTCTCTCTCTCTCTCTGGCTCTCTCTCTCTCTCTCTCTGGCTCTCTCTCTCTCTCTCTCTGGCTCTCTCTCTCTCTCTCTGGCTCTCTCTCTCTCTCTCTGGCTCTCTCTCTCTCTGGCTCTCTCTCTCTCTGGCTCTCTCTCTCTCTGGCTCTCTCTCTGGCTCTCTCTCTCTCTCTCTGGCTCTCTCTCTCTCTGGCTCTCTCTCTCTCTGGCTCTCTCTCTCTCTCTCTGCGGCGCTCTCTCTCTCTGGCTCTCTCTCTCTCTGCGGCTCTCTCTGCGGCTCTCTCTCTCTCTCTCTGCGGCTCTCTCTCTCTCTCTGCGGCTCTCTCTCTCTCTCTGCGGCTCTCTCTCTCTCTCTCGCTCTCTCTCTCCCGCGCTTGCTCTCTCTCTCTGTGGCTCGCTCACTCTCTTGCTCTCTCTTGCATGCTTTCAGTGTCTGTCCGTCTTGTGAGGGAAGGCTTAGCAGCAAGTTCCCCTCAGCATGGTAGATTTTACAGAACAAAAAGTTTATGTATGTGTCTGGAGTTATATCATAACTTGGTAAACTTGCTGTTTTCCAGTCTCGCCCACCAGTGACAACTACAGCATCCGTGACATCTGCTGTGGTAGCCACAGTGTCAGCTACTCGAGCCCAGTCACCTGTAATCACAACCACTCCAGCCCATGCAGCTGAGCCAGTGCTCAGGTTAGCAAATTATTTATTTATTTTTTTCTTCCATGTGCCTTTTGATGTATAAATGAGAGACATTGAAGTAGCTTGGAGCATATTGAGCATTTCCATTCAGATAATGGCTTTCTGAATTTACTTAGCACAGACTCTCGACTTGTTTGATACAGACAGTTGTTGGTCTCAACAGAAAATGTGGATCCCATGCAGTGCTGTATCGCATTGTTTTTACTTATGCAGAAAGCTAGACTACTGGATCTATCTGCATCATAAAATGGTAATGATTTCCCAGAACTTCTAACAAAGATTACTACTCCGGTGCTTGCTAATTTCCATTTTTATATCAAAGAACCATCAAGGATACTGTGTGTCAATGAAATGTGGAACAATCCTGGAGTAAACCAATTGCAGCCTGGGACTCAAAATCTTCCCATTGATTTAATTGGTGCTTTTAACCTCTTGAATGCTATAGGGCTCAAATGCAATGCTTTGGTGATGTGGCATTTAAGGTGTCAAATTCTTCCTTACACTGTTTTTAAGTGTTTATAATCTTTTGCTAACCAGGTATTTTTGTGTTTTGAAAGTGTAGCTTAATCAAAAGAATCTGGATTTATTTATTTTCTTGTGACCAGCACCCAGCTCTGTCTAAATAATGCGAGTTCCATTGTTTTTGACATTTTTCTGTTGGTTTGCTGACTTGTAGCCCATTTAACAATCTTGAGAGTAGACCCCCTAGCAAGATTTGTTATTAGCAGTCTTTTTTTCTTACGTGGACCCATTCATTATTTGGGATCATATTTAGCCTGTTCATTTGTAATTGTGTTATATGGGGAATATTTAAGAAATTCTTTTTGGTTCACTGTAAAGCTAGATTTGAAGAGAAACCAATTTCTCTCTCACTTTAGTAAATTTTTACTTGCATCCACTTGGGGGGTGCAGGGACCATGAGGTAAAGGTTTCTTCACCAGGAGACTTAATAACTTCTTCCCCTTCTCTTCCCCCTTACACTCCACCTAGACATTAGTTTGTATAATTGCTATAGAAAATATAGGGCTGGTCTCCTGGAGACCTGATTGTATTCGTACATCTTTATCTTGACTGTATCAAGCCAGCCAACCTGCATCGTTTGATCTCCTTTAAGTGTGGAAAAGCTCCACTGGTTATCCATAACTGATTAAAGGGATAGTAATACTTCATTTTAACTTTATTTTATTTTGTAGGCATTAAAAAAACATGAAGAATGATATAAGTCTTATCTCTGAAACCTTTATGGTTTAAGAGATATTCACAAACAAAGTATCCCCCCCCTGGTCAACCAGATCAGAAGGGAGATGCCCAGGTAGACTGCAGAGAGGGACAATCTTCAATTAAGATAATGGAAAAAGCTGTAAAACTTGTCAAGGGGGGCAGGGCTTTCATTGTTTTCATACAAAGAAAATTGTCCCCTTCTGTTATCTGTACTGTCATACAACCAGACTCCCATCTGAGAAGAGATTGTTTACACTAGGTAAAAGGGGCGGGGAGGGGAACTTTGCTTGTGAATATCTCATAAACCATAAAGGTTTGAGAGATAAGACTTATATCATTCTTCATGTTTTTTTAATGCCTACAAAATAAAATAAAGTTAAAACGAAGTGTTACTATCCCTTTTAACCTTTGTGTGTGTGTGGGGGGGCAGTAATAGTGGTTGAGGTGCCTGGTGTTTGAGCTCTACATCTAACTCAGCTCCAAGATTCCTTGAGTGACCTGTGTGCTTCAATGAGGATGATATTGATTGTTGTTCACACCATGTGTTTGTAAATCTTTGTGTGTAAGCCAGGATTTGCGGCACTGTTTAAGTTCTAGGTGTGATTCTAATAACTATCGAGAGCTTGTGGGTATTGGTCACTGACTCTCCCCCCCCCCCCCCCACTGTATTCCCCCCTGTATTCAATGTTATCCAATACATATGTGTGAATCTTTCAGTTACTTGCTGAAAGGGATAATAATGTTCCAAAATAAAAGCAGCTCCAATTAAATTTCATAGTGTTTGGTCCATGGAGAATGTTATTTCAATACTGAGAGAGTTGTAATACAAGAATAATTGAATTATAAAGTATCCTCCTCCCACTCCTTTTACTGATGTAACACTGCTCACCTCAGAACAGAAAGGTGGTGTCCAGATGGATCACAGTGAGGGACAATCTTCAATTAGCATAAGAGAAAAACCTGATAAACCTGTCACCTGGGGCAGGGTTTTCATTGTTCTCACAGTAAGAAGATTGTCCCTTGCTATGAGCTGTCTGGTCTTAAAACCAGATTCCACATCTGAGAGGAGGTGGCTTACACTAGATAAAAGTGACAGGAGAGGGATACTTTATGATTCAATTACTCTTGAAATACAACTCTGACCGTATTGAAAAAACATTCTTATAATGGGAATCTGAAGAAGGAAGTCAAGTAAAAAGGTGAGTAACCCTTTGAGTGCCATGGTCCACTTGTCCCAGGCTTTCCCTCCATTCAGGGGTCTTCTTGGAGTCTAGAACTCCTGCACTCATGTTGGGTATTCTATTTAGTTTGATTCCAGGGTTTTTTGGAGCTTTCATGGCTGCATTCTGTATTTTAATCCCTTCCCTGTTGGTTTTTTTCCAGGTTTTGGGAGTTTATTTTATCTCTAGCATAGTTCGTATTTTATTATCCACACATGCTCCCTTGAGTTCTTTTGTTAACGTTTGGGAAAGTTTTTTAAATTCTGCACCTTTAAGGCGCTTTTTGCCACACTTGCTGCATTGACTTCTATGGGATGAACTGCTTTGGAACATTTCTCTGCAACAGTTTCACTTGCAGAGTTGAGAGATGGCTCATTCGTCTGGTTTCCTCTTGCCCTACGATCTGGTTCACATCTCCAGTGTCTGGGGGTCCCCTCGGGCCCCACGAGTTTGAGTTCAGGCATTGCTAGGGTACTGCAAATGGAGAATACTACAAATTCCAGAATGCCCGTTTTGCTGGCTGTCTTCTGATTGGCTCTGGTTTCAGACACAATTTTCTTTCTTTCTTTGATGGAGTATCCTACTCATAGGCTTGTCTCTCCTTACTCTCCTCCTCAGGTTAACCATTTGCCTGCCAGAGACGTACTTTTTGGGGCTTTTTGAGGGGATCCATTGTTGAAGAAATTCCAGGAGACCACTTATGTCTGTCTCCAGCGAGTGGTCTCTTCCTGGAGATAGTTATCTATTCAGTTTGAATGGAGGTAACTACAGATACCAGCTTGTCCGGCTGGGGAGTGGTGTACGCTAAGATCTCCACCCTAGGCCTCTGGTCAAAGAAGGGGGCAACCATCTCTGTGTATCTGAGCTGAGGGCAGCCCACAAAGCCCTCACAACCTGGTTGCAGACCAGAGTGGCTTACATAAGTCAACAGTGTGGAATCCGGAGTAAAGTATGTGGTCAGAAATTGAGATGATTCTTGACTTGGTTGAACTGCATGTTTTATCACTGTTTATCACTAAAGTTTACTCTAAGACAAGCCTCTACTCTTCAGTTTTGACCAGGACATTTCTTATTTATTACTCATTCAGTTCAGTTTCTAAGTACATCCTGGGCTCTCAAGAATCAAGATCCTACAGCTCAGATGTGCAAAGCAGCCACCTGATCATGTGTACCAAAGTTTGCAAACTTAATGGGTTTACGTCCGTGAATACCAGCTTTCATGCCTCAGTTATATAATCGGTGTGTTTTTGGGATACCCCTTGCTGAATGCAAAAGAGAAGAGGATTTGTATAGTCACTGATTAACCCTTTGAGTGCCAGGGGGTGCCCTTTGCATGCACCCTTTTGTCACTTAAAGGGTTAAATTCTTTTCACGTAGTGTTTGAGGACACAGGTCATCCCACCCCAAGAGAACTCTTGTTTTGCTGTTAAGGGCTGGGGTGGCCAGCTTTTTTTGCTTGGCTTCTCTGCCTTCTTTCCAAAAGTAAATTAACATCTAGATGGAGTTCTAGGGGGTAAGACAGAGCAGCGAAGAGGGTGAAATTACTTTTTAGTTTTACTATTAACTCTTTCAGTGTCAGAGGGGTACACAACACATTGCTACTTCTAAGGAACCTTTTATCCTGTGGTTACTGTGTCCCTCAATAGAAAGAGGAAAAGTAGAAAATGATTTAGTGGGGAATAAAAAAAAAAAAAAAAAAAAAAATCCCCCTTCTCGTCTTATTTTCTTGTCACTGTGACTTCAGTAACAATATGCAGTGCTGATTGAATGCCTTTTATTCCGTCTTCCCTAGACCAACTCTGTCCATCCAGCAACACCCTCCTCCAGCAACCATAAGTATTCAGAGACCAGCTCAGGCACGAGATACAGCTACACGCATCACTCTGCCATCACATCCTGCTTTGGGAGGTCCAAAACAGCAGCTGCATGCAATGGCCCAGGTAATACAGGGTCTCTGTACACCATGAACGCTTGCTCCATAAAAGCTGAATAACACTACAAGATTGTTCTTTAGAGAGCAAACTAATGACCATATGCACAAGGGAAAAAAGTGGAAAAATTCTGGAGCAAACAAACTGTAGCATAAACTCCCCCCCATTGATTTTAAACTGAGCTTTTAACCTCTTGAATCCTAGAGAGGTCTTTAATACATTGCAAAAGCTTTCAAGTGGTTAAAAAATCCAATTTAACTAATTCAGAATTTTATTTCCCACCTGTTTTTGTGCAAACTACCCTAAATGTGTTCTCCAATTGTAGTTTAATTTCAACCACTGCCTGTCTGTAGTTACACAGTGTCATTAAGTCACATGATTATGATTTATGCACATTTGAGGACTGTCAATTGCTGGTGACTGGTTCATGCATATATCATCAAATACATTATAAAGTACAAATTTTAAAACACTAAAATGCATGAGTTAGCATAGCGGAACAATAGATTGAAACAGCATTTTTATATTTAACTGTTATTCTAACACAATTCTTATCTTTCTTTTTTCTTTTTTAGAAGACGCTCTTTGGCACAGGTAATCCAGTAGCAGCAGCAACTGTGGCTCCAATTCTTGCAACAAACACTCTGCCATCTGTGACAACATCAGGTCAGAAATTACTCTATATGATGTGCAGTTATTCATTGGTTTCCATTCTTATTTAACTGAACATTTTTTCATAAGCATTTGCTTTATATCTGGTACCCTGATTTTCTTGTTGTTGAGTACCCTAAGTGCTTAAGACTTTGTCACTGGGAGCCAAAATATCTATAAATGGGTTTTTAGTAAATGTTTATGATGGAAACTGTTGCATTTGGAAAGTGGAAATAAACTACAAACTAAAATTTGACTCCTTGATGGAGGATGATTTAGGGTGGGCAATGTGTGGTCCTCATCATCCTCTGATGGCCGTGATGGGAATTTTTATTTTTACCGACATGTACTTACAGGTTCTGCTCCCCACACGCAAGTTCCCACCAGTACCATTGTTACCATGACTATGCCATCTCACTCTTCACATGCCACAGCAGTGACCGCCTCCAGCATTCCTGTTGGTAAGTGTAACTTGACTCTGTCCTAAATCAAGATCTCAATGAGCTTACAGTAGTTTCGTTTCAGATCCTTCAGCTGTTGCTAAGACTTGTAGTCCCAAGAGAAACAAGAGGGCTTCAGGTTGTCCATATCTGGTTTAGAGGAACCAGTGGGATGATGGAATATCCCTCCTTTTATATAGGTCAAACATTTGTGTAGTGACTTTGAAGGAATTGTCCAAAAGCTGAGATGTCCTAATAACCTGAGCTGTTTTTGCTCTCTAGCAATGCTGTTTGAGACACAAGTTCTAGACCCTTGTTGAATTTAAAGGGCAACTAAGGTATGAAGTCCCTCCCATCTCTCCACCAATAGAAAGGATTACTGACATTAAGATAATGGGGAAACATTCACTATCTTTCTCTGTCGTCTAATACAGGTTACTGGTAACTTTGGGTAGGCGATCAGCCCCTTTAATAGGCAGGAAGAATTCTGAGAAGTGACTACTGGGTTGGTGCCTACCTCCTCTCCTTAGCTTGCAGCTAGCCAATCCCCAACCAGTAAGATTTGTTCCTTGGTCAAGACATGCGCAAGAGAACAGTTCTGCTATAGTTTTAGCTTTTTTATTATTTTTCTGTTAGATATGGAATACCATCGTTAGGCGGATTACCATCACTGACAATTCCCATCACCCAAATGTGGATAGCTCAGTTTACCAGGTGCTTTTGTGGATCTAAGCACTGGGAGTAAAATCTTGGCTGCAATTTTTTTCCCCAGGAGTTGCCCACTGTGGCTTCTTCTTGATATATGGTAATCTGAAGACAGAAGATCTGCTGAAAAAGGTGAGCACCCTTTGAGTGCTGAGGTCCACATGTCCCATGCTTCCCCTCCGCACAGGGGTCTCATTTGGAGTTCCTATTACATACTCATGCACTCATTGTGTTTATCTGTATGTCTGTGAGGTGTTTGGAGCAAGTTTCTGTGGTAACTTAACCCTTTTGCTGCTGGCTAGCACCTTTTGGAGGGGTTTTGGGCACTTTCCTTACTGGGACCAGTGTTTTATTAGGTCTACTGTTTTACTCTAGTGGGTTTTTGAGTGATTTTACATTTGGTATTCACCTAGTTAACTTTATGTTCTGTGCCTTTAAGGCACGCATTTACCGTATAGACGCCATTGCTCCATTCGCTTCTATGGGACGTTACAGTTTGGGACATATCTCTGCAACTGCTCCATGTAGCGTGGTCATAGTTGACTCATTTTGTTGGTTTGCCCTTGCTCTGTCATCTGGTCAACGTTTTGGGAATGTTGGGAGCTTTAGGTGGCTTCGGGCACTGTTGGTGTACTCCGTTAGCGAAACTACATTTCCCATGAGTACCCGCTTCACGCACTAGTTTCTGATTGGCTCCCGTTGCGGCAGCCATTTTGTGTATTCGCAGATAGAGTATCCTACACAGGGCTTGGACTTGCCTTTTCTCCTCCGCAGTTTAACCCTTCTCCTACCAGATAAGTCTTAGTTAGCATTTCTGGGGTGCATTTAATTATACACACTGTTTTGATACTTTGACCGTTTGACTCTGTGAGAATGTCTACTCCGTTAGACCTTTGAGCTAAACCTAAGACTTAAGGATACTGGTGTGTCTGTGTCCCCCATTGCTCGTTGCTCCTCATGTCACTCAGGGTTACCTAGAACAGTGCTTAAAATTTGAAGTCCTTTGCTACTAGCCAGACCTGAAAAGTTACTCGCCACTGCAAGCCATAACATAATTTTGAGCCCTGACCTGGAGAATACTTGGGTCATATTTGCCCAGCATGCGCTGCTGCCCCGGAATACCCTGCAGGGGCCTCCAGCCTTGCACTAGAGCCAGTATGGATGCAAGAGTTTAAGGCTACTACTAGGGACCTCAGGTCCACCTTACAACTCCTTCCATCCACTTTACAGGGGGTTTTCCACTCGTGGCAGACCCCCCCCCCCCCCCGCCCCCATCAGGTCTTCCCTACCTAAACCACTGCTTGTACCTGATGGGTCTGACTCCTCTGAGGAGGAATTGTTGGTGGACTCGGATGATGATGATTGTTCAGCTGTTCCTTCATCTCAGTTTTTTGGGGACCCCTTTGAGGCGGACCCCATTCCCTCGGCTGAGGGCCTGATCAAGGCTGTGTTGACCACCCTGAACATTCCCTTGGTGCAGGAGGTGTCTTCTGATCCCACTTATGTTTTTCAGGAGCCTGTTAGGCCCCATGCTTGTTTTCCACCTAACCCCACCCTTGACCGTTTGGTGTCAATGGAGTGGAAATTTCCAGATAAGAAACATTCTGTGTCTAGGAAGTTTGCTAAGCTTTACCCATTCGCTGAAACTGCCCTGACGGAGTGGGTTCATCCCCACCCAAAGTGGATGCCCCCACTTCCAGGCTTTCTAAGTCCACTGCTTTGCCGGTGGCTGATGCCTCTGCTCTCAAAGACTGAACTGGTAAGAAGCTTGAGACTTCTCTCAAGGCTATTTTTGCGACACTGGGCTCTGCCATTCGCCCTACCTTTGCTGCTGCATGAATAAATAGGGCTGTGGCGGTTTGGACCGAATAGCTCAATCCTGCTGTCCGTCAGGGGGCCCCTACTTCTGACATGTTGCGACTTCTCGCTAACTTTGCTGAGGCTCAGCATTATGTCTCTGCTGCCCTGTTTCACGCTGTGCATATGGAAGCCAGGGCATCTACCATGTCCGTGGTAGCCAGGCGGGCTCTTTGGCTCAAGATCTTGTCGGCTGGCACTGCCTCCAAGAAGGCTATCCTGTCTTTGCCTTTCCAGGGCTCCTCCCTGTTTGGGCCTGAACTCAAGGATCTCATCAACGAGACCACTGGGGGGAAGAGTATTCACCTACAAGTGGTCCTGAGGAGGAAGGTGCCTGTCAAAAGGAATCTGCTTTTTCGTCCTTTTCAAGCAGACTCGCACTAAGCGACCCAGACAGTCCCTCAAGCTCCAATCTTCTCATCCAAGCCTAAGCAGAAGTCCTTTGCGAAGCCCAAGGCTTCCAAACCTCCTCCTGTATGACTCACCGAACCGAGGTCCCCACCCGCAGGTAGTTGGCCGCTTACGCCACTACCTCTCAGCTTGGCAGGCCTCTGTGGTGGACCCCTGGGTTTTATAGGGGGTGGCAACGGGATACATGATTCCCTTCACCTCTCTTCCTCCTCCCAGGACAGTTGTTTCTCGTTCTCCTTTGGGAGCAGAAAAGCTCTGCCTTTTCGAGGAAGCTATCCAGGCCCTTCTGGACAAGGTGGTCCTGGAGCCCGTTCCCCCTCAGGAGAGTGGCTTGGGATTCTACTCCAACATCCTTGTGGTCTTCAAGGAGGACGGTGGCTGTCGTCCCTTTTTAGATCTGAAAGCTCTCCGGTCCCAATACCGCCAGGAGTCTCTGCGCACTGTGACAGTGGCCATGTCGCCTGGGGAATTTCTGGCCTCTCTGGACCTTCAAGATGCCTATCTGCACATCACCATTCATCCAGAGAATCGTCAGTGTCTCCGCTTTGCCTGCGACCAAGGGCATTTCCAGTTTTCTGCCCTCCCCTTTGGCCTGACCGCAGCTCCTCAAGTCTTCCACAGAGTCATGGGTGCATTGATCTGTGTCCTATATCGGAACAGCATCAGTATGACTCCATACAGGATGACCTCCTTCTGAAGGCCTCTTCTCCGGAACTCCTTCACCAGCAGGTGCAGGACTGCATTCATGCTCTCGCCCATCATGGGTGGATTATCAACCTTGACAAGTCAGACATTGTTCCTTCCCAGAGGATGGTTTTACTGGGTCATCTCTTCGACACTCAGAGAGGGATGGTATTTCTTACAGATGAAGTAGCTCATCCGATAACTCTGAAGGTCCAGGCTATCCTGTTTCAGGATCCGGTTCCAGCCAAGAAGTTGTCATCCTTGAAGGGGAAGTTCATTTCCACCATAGAAGCAGATCTGTTTGCCATGGCTCACACCAGGGAACTTCAGAGGTTTCTAATCTTGGCATGCAGGGGCCGACTAGATTGCCTGGAAACAGCCCTATCTCTCCCTCCTCGAGTGGAGCAGAGCCTCTCGTGGTGGCTCAACCTGAACAATCTCCTGAAAGGCAGACCCTTCCTGGTGCCCTTCTGGACCACAATGACGACAAATGCCAGCCTCTCCGGATGGAGAGCGGTGCTGCGGCACTTGAGTATTCAGGACCCATGGTCTCAGGAGAAATCTCTCCTTCCCATCAATGTCTTGGCGCTTCGGGCGATATGTATGTATGTATGTATGTATATCTTTATTTATATGGTGCCTTACAATAGACATATGTTACAATAAATAAGAGGGGATGAAATAAGTGTGACATTCATAGAAACAATGTGAGAGAGGTCCCTGTCCCAAGGAGCTTACAGTCTAAATGGGTAAAAGGAGACATACAATGGGGTAAGAGGGTGTTAAGTGCTGAGGTTACTAGTGCTGAGTTTGGCCAAAGGCAGTGCATGGTCCTAGTGCTCCAGAAGATAAGATATCAGGGTAGACTTAAAGACAGAGGGGGATTTTTCAAGACGTAAGGAGAGGGGTATGGAGCAGAAAGCGAGAAAGGTTTGAGACAGGAGAGGGCAGAGGGTGTGGATGGTGCAACAAGAAGTGCGTTGTGTGCTGAGCGAAGGAAGTGGCCAGGAACATAATAGGAGATGAGGGAAGAGATGTAAGGAGGGGTAGCAGTGTGGAGAGCGTTAAAGGTCAGAAGAAGGACTTTGTAATTGATGCGCTGCTGAATTGGGAGCCATGACAGATTTCTGAGAATTATGTGGGCAGGTTCAGTTTTTTGGGAGAGTGTGGTGATTCGTGCAGCTGAGTTTAATACAGATTGCATAGGTGAAAGATGAGTAGCCAGTTAGTAGGATATTGCAATAGTCTAAGTGGGACAGAATGAGGGCATATATAAGAGTTTTAGTAGTTTGTTGGGAGAGGAACGGGCAGATTTTAGCAATGTTGCGGAGAAAGAAGCGAGATGATCTAGTCACGGAGTTAATGTGAGGAGAGAAGGAAAGAGAGGAATCGAATATGGCCCCAAGGCAGAGTGCTGAGCTGACCGGATCAATATCAATTCCATCAACTGTAATGGTGAAGCTAGGTGTTGGGCAAGGTCTTGGTGGGGATATTTCATGCCCTACATCACTGGACATGATAACTGGAGGATTGCCCAGGCAGGGTACAGTCGGACAACGCCACAGCGGTAGCCTACATCAATAAGCAAGGCGGCACAAGAAACCTCACAGCTTGGCTGGAGGTCAAGGCTATTTTATCTTGGGCAGAGAATCATGTCCCTACCATTTCCGTAGTTCATATTCTTGGCGTAGTCTGTGTTCTGGCAGACTTCCTCAGTCGGCACATGGTTTCGCAAAAAGGTGGCACCTATGTTTCCACCACCTCATTATTTAGGCAATTTTCTCGTGGAAGATGCCTAACATACAACTTTATTTCGAAACAGTCATGTTTCTAATTTGTATCTATTTCAGTTTCTGTCTTGACACAATGGGCTGCCTCTCTCCTCAGTTGATTCCCCCAATCTCTCATCTTCCCAGCAACACTGCTTGTGGAAGATGCTACAGCTCTTAAAGATCAAACAGATTAAACTTTTGGATTCTCCACTGAAGGGAAACTTTTTGTGCATGGGTGCTGCTCTTCGACCCATTTTACTACCGCTTGGGTAATAGCTGTGTGGGATGAACAGCTTTTTTGGATGCCATCCAACTGTTGGTGTTACTTGCAAAGGTCCTTGAAGTGAATGCCTACCTTTAGGAAGTGGCCTTTGATGATGCAAGGTTCTCAGAGAAAGCCATGGCTTTTTCTATGGCTGTGTATCACTTTGTGGCTCCAGATCTGGTCAGCTAACCAATCTTTTTTCCTGGTTTCTCTTCCTTTTGTGGGCAAATAATTTGGCCCTGACTTTGAGAAGGTCATTATTCATGCTGCTGGAGAAAGTAGCAGTAGCATATTTCTGTTGCCTCCTAAGTGGACCTTCTTTTCCTGAGAAGACACTTGGCTTCCATTACATCACCCAGTTCATTTACACTCCCTGGGTACAACCCCCCTCAAGTCTCTCAGGTGCTTCGTCTTCCAGAACCCAACCAGACTTGGTCAGGCAAGAAGACTGTTCAGAGATCTAAGGCTTGAAGATAATTTCCGTGTTTTTTTTCCATGACGCATGGGAGATTTCATTGACAAATCAATGGGTTTTGGAGGTGATCTCAAATGGGTACCACATAGACATAGTCCTTTCTCCCTTGCCATTTTTCTTGCACAGCATTCCTTGGGGTTCAAGTCCATGCCTAGATGCAGTCTCGTCTCTGCTATAAAAGCAGGTGTTAGCCTCTGTTCCTCCACAGAAGCTCTTCACCAGATTATACTCAAATCTTTTTGTTATACCCAAAAAAAAAAGATGGCTGCTGCCTTCCCATTCTAGGCTTAAAGTGACTCAACTATTTTGTTCAAGCCCCTTGTTTTAAAATGGAATCTTTGAGCTCTGTTATCAGAGCTGTGTATCTGGGGGAGTTTCTTGCTTTTCTACACATGCAGGATGCCTTTCAGGACAGTAATTTTCAATTTTCTGTCCTTCCATTTTGTCTAGCTTCTGCTCCATGTGGTCTTCACAAAGATCATGTCTGCCTTGATAGCTCACATTCATGCTCAATGGGTCCCCTTTACCCCTTATCTACATGATGTTTTAGTCAAGGCTCCATCAGTGGAGGTGGTTTTGTGCACTCAGATTCAGGGTTTGCATCTCTATCCTGGAACATCATGGTTGGGTGTTCAACTTCAAAGTCTTCTTTGGTTCCTTCCTGTGTGTTTTGTGTGTGTGTGTTTTGTGTGTGTGTGTTTTGTGTGTGTGTGTTTTGTGTGTGTGTGTTTTGTGTGTGTGTGTTTTGTGTGTGTGTTTTGTGTGTGTGTGTGTGTGTGTGTGTGTGTACAGGAAAGTACTGGGTTAACTAGTTTCTGGAGACTGTTCCCTTTGCTTAATTTCACACCATGGAAGTGCTGCTGCACATTCTCAGGAATTGGTCCAGACACCATCTATCTCATGTCATGGCTATGCCTTTCAGGGTGAAAGAATATCTTCTCTAGTGGCTTCAGTGGTTTCTTCTGACTCTGGAATGTCCGTTTGAAATTCTCCAGTGTATTGTGGTCACCGTGGACGGCAGCCTGTTGGTCTGTGGTGCGACTCTGGGTCCCATGACAGCCCAGGACCCTTGGTCCAGGGAGGAGGGCCTCTTTGCCATCAATATCCTGGTGTTATGAATAGTCAGGGAGGATGATGGGTAGTGGGACGGAGCCGTCTCTGGTCGGCAAAGTTCGGCAAGCCGGAAGTAGGCTGCCGGACACTTTTTAAAGTTTAATTCTTGCGCATGTAACTGCTTTTTAAATATAATGAACACTATTTTCAGTGTTCTAGATAAATGCTCTAACTAATGAGCATTACGTGTCGTTAGGTGAGAGATCCCCTTTAAAGATTATAGTTAACTTACAGTTAAATCCTTTTCTCTTGAAGAACAAATATGTGGTTTGAGTCCCTGGCAGAGGGGTCCTCATGGGTTATCTGTTCAGTGGATTTCCTTTTACCTCGGTCTGCTTTTATCTTCTCTGTGCTGTAAATTAAAACTGAATATAGTAGGCGGGGTAAAGCTGAGGGAAGGAAGGTGTCTTCTCTTTAGAGACCTTGGCTCCTGTGTTCCACATGGACTATGACAGAGAAGGATTTAATGGTAAGGTCACTAAAATGCTCTTCTCCCTGTGGTGCAGTCATACTTTGTATCAGACTGATTTATTTTTTACTGTGGGACTGCAGGTCCTGATATTTTGTTCTGAAGGGTGTACTCTTACGCATACCAGGAAACTTTCAAAATGAGCTAACACAGCTATCAAATATTAACCCTTAACCCTTTGAGTGCCAGAGGGGTACAGACCGCATTGCTTTGCAATGCGTTGTGTACCCCTCTGGCACTCAGAGGGTTTAAGTTCCACAGGACATACGTTCTAGACCATATGTTTGAGTGTGCTTCAGCCACTCCTCAAGGAATCCTAAACATTATACAGCTTACAGATATGACTGCATGAACACACACAAGTCAGTCAGGACTTCTCCCTCTGCTCCCTGGCAGAAGAGGCATCAGTTTTCAGACTAAATAAGCAATCCTTTGGTGAAGATCATGTAGGAGGGTAGCACTGAACTCTTTCCTCCTAAGAATTTGTCATTTCACTCATAGTTCCCAGGTATGCTCATTTGTGCCTAAAGCTTCTTTTATACCCTGCTAACATACACATTCTGATGAGAAACCATTAACAGATTTTATCTATTTTGTGTCTTATTTCAGCCAAAGTAGTCCCACAGCAGATCACTCACACCTCCCCACGTATCCAGTCAGAGTATGGAGCAGAAAGGGGCAACCTAATACCCATTCCTGGCCACAGAGCCTCACCCAACCCCATCGCCATGGAGGCCCGGAGTGAGAACAGGTAAGGAGCAATTCTGTATGAAACCAATTACACCATAGGGACCAAATTAAAAATTCCCATTAAAATGTTTGTGTTTTTTTTTTTTTTTTTTAAATAACCCCTTGAATACTAGGTCTTAAGTTGTTTGAGGTAAATTAATTATTTATAATCAACTACTTGAACAGCCCGTTACACGGGCCACAGTGCCTCTGGCAGCCGGTCGCGGGGCAGTCACACGCAGTGGAGACTGGTCGTGCCTCGGCTGATGCAGAGCCTCTGGCAGCCGGTCGCGGGGCAGTCACACTCAGTGGAGTCCTTCGGAGCGCCCAGCTCTGTATCAGCCGCGGAGCGGGCAGTCTCTACTGCGCATGACTGTCGCACGCGCAGCAGTGTCTACTGCGCATGTCGGGCGTTACACACAACTTGCCGAATTATTATATAGGATGGGAATTTGGGGGAAGTTTTGTTTCCTAAGATGTGGTTGTGTGCTCCCAAATAGTTTCACCTTAATGCTTATGCTCCAGAATAGTTTCTCCTTGATGCTTACGTATATGTTATAGACTTCCAAAATATCTAACACGCTTTCAGACTTTTAACTGGATTTTTAAGCCGAACATGAATGTAAAGGATTTTCAGAACATACTATTAATTCTGAAAAACTTGCACAGTATTAAAAACACATTATATAAAAACTTACACTGAACAAGTGAATGTATATTTATTTTTTGACAATACTATCCCTTTAAGGTAATTTCACAATTTTTTGGTATACCAAAGATTCAGTGTGAATTTTTGCCTGCTACCCTGCGGAATTGCCCCTTTTTTCTTGTTAACAATCTACTTTTAGCAGAATTTTCACAAGCTAAAGAGGTGCAGTTCTGGAGCAAACCAACTGTAGCACCGTAAGACAAAAATGATCATTGTCATTAATTTCATTAGGGATTTTAATCCTTTCTGTGCTAGAGAGATATCAAACTTTTGCAATGTGGATGTCATTCAAGGAGTTAAAAGACCCATATCAATTGACCTTTTAAGAATTGTTATTTGTCCCTTATGGTGCAATTGGTTAGTTCCAGATTTTCATGTTGTTAGCTTGCTGAATATGACCCCTAGTGTATGGTTCACTTGCTTTGTATTCTTTTTTTTCACAGGCAATCTGTTCCAGTGCAGTTACAGTACTTCCTTCCCACATATCCCCCATCTGCTTATCCTTTGGCAGCCCACACATATACCCCAATAACCAGCTCTGTGTCCACCATACGGCAATATCCAGGTCAGTATCTGTAAGGAAATTTCCCACACAACTGTGGTAAAAATATTTATTTTCTAGCCGTAATATGTTTCCTTACATCTGATACTTTTAGGGTAGGTTTATGGTCAAAAGAAAACATTTGGAAATGTCTTGTAGAAAGGTTAATTAATCTTGCATTGTAAATGATTTAAGTGATTCTTCTGTACCAAGTAGGATCTCTATGAACTCTTTTTACAGTCATGCTCCAGGATCAAAACTCCATTGCCGATTTCTCTTGCATCCAGTGAAGCAGGTCATTTATACTAAATAACTCTGCTTCTCTTGCTCAGCTGGCTTACTATTACCCTGATACTCTGCTTACTGGTCAGTGTGTTTTGGTTTGCTTTGTTTTTTTGAAAAATACAGATTTTTTTTTTCTTTTGAAGTACCGGAGAACACTTTTTTTTTTTTTTTTTTTTTTTTTTTTATATATATATTTTATTATTAGATTGCTCTATACATAACTCAAATACATAAAAGTACAAAGAAACATTCAGATGTAGCAAAAACAAATGGACTTTTGTAACAATGAAAAGAATACAGTCACTTTAGTAGAAGGTACAGAGACAACCTGAGGTTTTATTGTTATTACAACTCTCAAAACCTAGCCTAACTAAACTCTAATAAACCCCCCATCCTCAAGTCCTCTCTCCCCCCGCCCGCCCACCAGTCAGCCATTTCACAATATCCCGATATGTACCGGGTGCACACAGAACGTCATCCATTAACCATATTGCACAAGCATCCACTCATCCAGTAGGTGAAACCTCAATCAGCCATCGCTAGCAATTAGCTCATCATCAAGTGCCACATTATTATCTGCTCTATTTGTCCACCATGTCTGCCATCTTCCCCAGACCTTGTCAAACTTACTCGGGTTGCCCCGGTGTAGATAAACCAATCTATAATGTGGAATGCACTGCAAAACTAGATTCATCCATGCCCTGCAATTGGGAACCCTGTTTGACATCCAGTTCAAGGCCACCACCTTTCTCGCCGTCACCAAGAGCTCACTCATCAGATATCTGTCAACGATATCCTCAGTCTCATCGGGGAAAATAGATAGAAGACAGATCTTTTGGAGTCACAGGGATAGGTCTCCCCAACACCAGAACCACAATACGCATGACTGTACACCAGAACCTCGCAACCCCAGGACATTCCCAGATCAAATGGAAGTACGTACCCTGAACATCAGTGCACCGGAGATAACAATCAGAGCCGGAACTTCCCATTCTATACAGCCTGACCGGCGTATAATAAATACGATGTAGAATATTCAGCTGTATCATCTGGTGTCTAGTGGATGTTACCACCAACGCAGGTCCTGCCTTAGCCATATCCCATTCCCAATCTTCTAATTGACCCAAATCCATTTCCCATTTGCTCCGAGAAGGGAACTCCCCACCTCCAACACAAGAATCCAGTCAATGATAAATAAAAGAAAGAGGCCGCGAGGGCTCAAGAAGCATCATCCTGGCGAGGAGCGGGAGTGTAGCAACCACCGGGATCCGATCTCCCCACTGAGCACGAAGAGCGTGTCTGATACATGGGTATGAATAAAAGAGAATATGCGGTACATGGAATTCGTCATGTAATTGTAAAAAATATTTCAGCTGATTATCGTGGTATAGCTGTCCGAGGCAATTAACTCCATGCCTAGCCCACAAAGGGCCAAAGTCGCTATTAATTAACTGACGTAATCCCGCGGCACCCCACAAGGGAGTATCTGGGTCCATGAAGAGAGATCCTAATAACCTCTTCAACTCCTCCCACACCTCATATAAGGTCATTATTAGCAGAGTTCGCGTTATAAAAACCGCAGGGCTTCCATGTAAGAACTGGGACAACGTATAGGCAGGTTGTAGCAGCAAAGCATCTACCTGGGTGGTCTGGTGTCGAGGGCGGGAAGAAACAAAATCCAACGCATATCGACATTGCGCCGCCAAGTAGTATCTATAAAAATTGGGCAATGCAATACCCCCCTCACGTTTGGGTCTCATGAGTGTAGTCAGCCTGATACCGGAGAACACCTTTAATCGCTCTCTAGGTCTGCTGTGACGTCACTTACTTATTGACTCATTACTTTATATTCCCCTATAATACCACACCATATGTTAAATAAGGTGAGAAGTGGACCCTTGACTGCACAGATTACACCTTTTCAGGTAGACTGTAAAACGAGATGATTTCTCACCCAGGGATGCAGTGAGTATGAGCTTTGGTGCTGTGTACTCTTGTTGGCTGCAATGACTATTTGTGCTTGCGCCTATGTACTCAAAATGCACTTATGATTCTTTTTATTTCTTTACTTACAACTCCTGGTTTACATACCTAATGAACTGCATGCATATTGACTATTTCTCTCCTTTGATTCATATCTTGTTACTATATTTTAACAAAGGGAGGGGAGATATGAAAAGCAGTGCATCTTTAGTCTAGTTTTGACATCAGAATGGCTGTTCTTACCGAACCAGTTACAACATGTTGCTCAACCACTTCTGTTGACAGCCTTTAACTGAACCATTATAACTGCACAGAGTCATCTGCTTCCAGCTACAGCACTTGGCTGTAACTTGTACCAATATAAGATGTTCGTGGTAACCAAGTGTAATGTTTTGTACAATATTGGCGAGGTAATATGCATTAGTTTAAGAAGCCAAGTTTACAGGCCTGACTGTGCCTGTTTCTTACAAAGAAGATAAGAAAAATGGTCTCAAACACTCATCTCTTAACCCACTGAGTGAAGAAGTATCCGATATATTGCAACCCAATGCTTTGGATACCTTTCTGGCACTCAAAAGGTTAATGTTCAGATTTTTTGTATTATCAGCTCTTTCAGAGGAAGATTGTGGATCATCTAGAAATTCAGATTTTTCTTGCAAGGAGTAGCTCCTCCATGCACTGTAGTTTCTAAAAGCAGAACATTTTGAAGCAGTCCTCTTCCTCTCTCAAGCATCTCCATTACAATTGAGTCTCCAGACTCTGCACACTTTCACACATATCTCCTCATCGTATTTTCCACCAAAGGAAAACCATTTTGAGGTCACCTCCTTCCTTCTTTTCAACCCAAGGTGTTCTTTTCGTTTCACATTAATCTGGAAATTATTTTTCCCTCTGTCCTAATCCACAAAACAAAACAAAAAAGAAATGCCTACACACAGTACCTTTTTGATTTGGTTGGATATCTTTAGAACTACATTCAAGTTACAAACTAATTTCAGCAAACGGATTCCCTGTTTTTCAAGGAGGACCTAAAAAGGCAAGACCGCTTAAAAAACTAAAAAACAATCTCATGCTCTTTGCTCTAAACCAGTACCTTTTCAAAATTACGGCTTAATCTACAAGGTCCATAATTTCATCCTGGGCCATCAAGCACCAAGCATCTGCTTGCAAAGCACCTACTTGGTCATCGGTTCATAAATGTATTGAGTTCAACAACGATAATGTTTCTTTAGCTGATGGCAGTTTTGGTAAAAGTCCTGAAAGCCTCAGTTGTTTAATTAAATATTACGCTCCCATCCTGTATTTTTGGTCTGTTTTTGGACACCCCACTGTCCCTGGGTCCACAATTCTATGCAAGAGAAAAAGCTGTCTTTTGTTTTTGTGTTTTTTTTTTTTTTACTTGCCAATAACTCCTTTTCTCTTAGTTATTTGTGGGGGGACAAAGGACATCCTGTCTTGAGAAAACTTGCTCATTAGAAGGCTGGAGTGCCCTGTCATGTGTATGGGCTTCTCTGTCTTGGTAACTTTGCTTACTAGACTTATGCTATACAAAACTGACCAGTAAGAATAGAATAGAGATTAAAGGGATAGTAATACTTTCCATAAACATTGTCTAATATCGTTCTTCTTAAAAAAAATAAATAAAAGCTTTTTTTTTTTTTTTTTTCTTGTAAGTTGTATACTTTGAGAGAAATATCCTTACGAAGTTCCCCCCCTACCACCCCTTTCATTGACATCAGCGGTCTAGCTGACAAACTTGTAATCTGATCTTCATACCGGACAGCTCTTCTGCAGAGCCGAAACATTGTATAGAAAGAGAATCTTCATGAGAATGGTCTACAAAGTGTGTCTGGTTCCAAGAGGTTATCTGCTTTCGTCTAGTCAATAAATATTCAGTAATAGCGAGACCTTTATACTTAAATAAGCCCCTCAAGTACCCTTAGGTGTCAACCTTCAGGTCCATAAACTTTATTCATTTTTTGCAGTCTTTTGGACTTCATACTTTGTAAACTGTGTGCATGAGGAAGGAAATTATGTTAGTGTCTCTATTTGGCCATAGCTTGCCTATGGATCTTTGTCTGTGTATATGGAGGAAAAAAAACTGTTGTTGATGTAAGCCACTGCCTTATCTAATTAATTCACCTTCAGTTTTAAGGAGTCCAATATATCAACCTTATTTTTTTTTTATTTATTTTATTTTTGTGCCCTTTTCATACTTGTAGAAGTGTTTTAAATTGTATATTGCTCTTTTCCAATTCTTTTTTTCAGTTTTAGCTAGCCTATTTACATACTTCCTGATTATATTACCCTGTTTTTATATTATTTTCAAATGATATATCAGTCTGTTCTGACTTGAATAATCTAAAAGCCTTCTTCTTATTACTTATTTTCCTGCAAGTCTCTCTAAGCTACAATGATCTTAATTCCTTCCTCTTGTGTTTATTCCTCAATGATTTATATTGACATATACATTTACTTGAGAGCATCTTAAACAAATTCCATCTTTCTTATACCTCTTTATCTTTGAAGATCACATCCCATTGAATGTCTACCAATAATGGTGTAGCATAGTTAAATTAGCATTTTTAAAGTTGAATGTTTTACTTTAACAGTTGTTCCCTTTGAAAAATTTCATACTATACCGTTTTATACTTTACTGTATTTCATATACCATTTCAAAATAGTTTGAGAGCACTTGGTCCATGAAGTCTCATTTCTAGTTGGCTACTCTGATGGTACATGAAGTTGTCATTAAGCATATTTATACAAATTAAGTAGTTAAAATGTTCCATTATAATTGTTTTCTAACAGAGAATACTTTTCAATTTGCAGTAACAGTAGAGCTTCTTCAATTGCCACAATATTACATTTCTTGTAGCAAATACCCATTAACCTACAGTAAAAGAGAGAGAGAGAGAGATTCAGGTTGAAGAGAGAAGGAATGGAAGGTGCAGAGGTACATGTGGGTGCTGGTCAGAGCTGATCATTTTAGTTTTATTCTCAAATACATTGGAATTGGTGTATATGTGTGCTAGAGCTATGGAGCTGTACATGTTAACATTTGCAAGGAAGTTGTACTAAAAAAAAGTGGTACACTTCTGGTGCCAAGTACACCATAGGCCACATATCAAAATGCTGTTTCTTTAAATTGGGTTTTTAACCCCTTCAGTATTAGATGTCAAAGGAATTGTTTTTCAGTGCTTTGGAGACCTCTCTAGCATCCAAGAGGTTAAAAAGCCCCATCCTTTTTTATTCCCTATGGTTCACTTGGTTTTGGTTTGTACAGCTTTTCATAGTATATCAGCTCCAGTGGCATCACAAATGTTAACTACCTGTACAGCTCCACAACGCCCACATTATTCAAGGAATTCAGTGCCCAGAATGATCTGCTCTAGTACACATATGCTACAGTTCAATATTATTTGAGAATAAAAAAAGCACCAAATTACCTCTCTGACCTGCTCTTTCTCTGCCTATATCCTATCCAAACCACACCACCCTTCACCTTTGAACTGCAACCACAGTTATTCTGGATGTGAATGTGTTTTTGTTTTGTTTTTGTTTACTGGTGGTTAACAGTTTACCTGTCCAGTCACATCCATAATAATGATAGTTCCTGTTTGAAGATTGACTAGGAATAGTTTGGAGAGGAATGTTTGTTATAGGATATATACACCCTGTTTGCATTCGCCTGTAACTTCTTGGTGAAAGGGTATTGATAACCCTAAAACTTTGAATCAAGAATAAACGCTTTGTTGGGTATAAAGTCAGTGTATCTACAAGCCAGAAACAGAAGAAATCTCTGGGGAGCTTTCTGATATAGAAATATAATATATACATTATATAATATATATTATATTAATTTCAATATATATATATATATATATATATATATATATATATATATATATATATATATATATATATATATAAATAATCTATAATATAAATGTTTAATGAGCATGTACTTGTACCAGATATTCTTATAACTTAGACTCCCTGATGAAAGGATTGGAGATCCTGAAACGCATTTGGATTCAAACGTATTAATTTTTTCAGTCTCATTTTAATATATTTTGCATTTATTTGCTTTTTGTGCTGATCACTGACTTTTATGAGTCTTTTGATGATTCACTGAAGATTTGTTCTGGTAACACCTGAAGCACGTGTACTGGGGCAGGTTAACCCCTGTAGCCATATTCAGGTTGATATGATAACAGTCTCTGGAGAATTTGGTGTGAGTACATTCTCATTACACATTTATATTATTGTTTCTTAATATATCTGATATAACCCTTTGAGTGCCAGAGGGGTACGCAAAGCATTGCTTTGCAATGCGTTGCGTACCCCTCTGGCACTCAAAGGGATATACATCTGAAAACTTCCCCAGAGTTTTCTTTTTCTCGCTTGTTTTTTTTTTCTCTTGGTGGGGATTATATGGGGAGTAGCTGATTATAAGTATATCTGTGCGGTGGGAAATTAAATCTCCCCCACGTGCTCTAATGTCCACTACAACCGCTATGGTTGGCAATGTATAATTTTGAGTAGGATATAATTTACCTACTATTTCTGTGTTTTTGCTTTTGTTTTGTTTTTTTTTTTTTTGTTTTTGTCCTTGTCTTTTTCTTGAGTGTATCTTCACATTGTATTAGTGGAGATGAAAATATAGGGCTGTGTATGTACAATGCAAGCTGGAGCAGGTCTGTAGCAATCCAACTTCTGTGAATTTCCTGAACAGCTGTTCATTGTTTTGGGGGATTAGGGTGATGTCAGAAACTGGCCATATTGGCTAAATGGACACACCATTCATTAAACTTTGTGGGATATATGTGCAAAAGGATAAGTGGACTCCAATTTTGCCTTTTGTACATGTATGCCTACCCTGATAGTGTGTATTTTATCAGCTATTTCTAGTTTTGCACATTACCTTTTTTTGCCTTCAAGTGCAATAAGGCTGGCAGGGGATGATGGGAACTGTAGGCCACATGTTGCTCACCCCTGCTATAACTTGTGATTCTGGCTATTTTTCAGTTTCAGCTCAAGCTCCAAACTCTGGCATTACTGCCCAATCTGTCGCTTCCACTGTTCACCTGAACCCCATGCAGCTGATAAATGTGGATACGTCTCACACCCGTCATATTCAAGGGATCCAGCCTGCTCCAGTCAGTGCACAAGGGATACAGCCAGCACAATTCAGCACACAGGGCATCCAGGCAACACCCATCAGTACCCAGGGGATGCAACCAACTCCCATCAGCACTCAGGGAATCCACCCTGCAGCATCCATTGCCACCCAAGGTGTTCAGAGCTCATCAGTCAGCTCCCAACCAGCCCCAAATGAAGCAAAGACTTCCGGTATTGTCTTTAAAGCCATTTGTAAGAGGGAGGGGGAATCCAAGGGGATATACTGGTAGTGGGCAAAATATGGCCCTTGATATGCATCCAGCGCACTGCTCCATCTGATCTAACCCACAAGTCTCGCACTAGTGTCATTCACTTCCCTAGTTTTATTTAAACAGCAACATGAGTGGTTCAGGTAAATGCATTCTGCTTCTTTAACCCATTAAGGAGCAGCCAGCTGTTAAGGACCACGGGAACCCCCCCCCCCCCCCCCCCCATGCTTTCAGGGGTCCACAAATGGCACGCAGCCGTGCATGATCGCTGAATTCCATGACGTACCAGGACCGTCATTGGTTTCTTAACGGAACTTTCCCATGACGGTCATAGCACGTCATGGGTCCTTAAGGGGTTAATTTTAGTCTTGCATCAGTGTGGCTTGTTTATAAACAGTTGTGAGTCGGTACTTAGAACTGGGGCAATCCCAGGGCTAACCAACTGAAACATACATGACACAATTTCCCATTGATTTACATGGGGCGTTTAACCCTTTGAATTCATTACTTCAGAGTTCTTTAAGTTCATGGGAATTAGTGATTTTTATTTGTACCCAGTGGTGTGTTTGGTTTGCCCTAAAAAGGCTCTAGTTATTCATAATCTCTGCTTCCATCACAGCTTAACCCTTTGGGTGCCAGAGAGGTTTCCAGTGCATTGCAGCACAATGCGTTGTAGACTTCTCTGGCTCTCAAAGGGTTGAATGACCATTCAGAAAGAAATTCTAGTAGAGGAGGAGGGATGTACAGGACTTATCCCTGATACTAGTCTTAGGAGAGAGCTTTATAGGACAGATGGGTGGGGGATGATTGATGGGGGGGAGGGTATGGATACTTGCGGGCCCTGGTAAATTATATAGATCAAATTTGTCTGGGGTGTTTGGCACTTAGGGCAGCAATCCGATTGGATCATGCCTGTTCCCTTGGCTAAAACGAGAGGAAGAGGTGTTCTCTGCAGTAAGAGATATGCGAGTTCATGCAACTTTTTAAGCAGCGAATATAACTGCATAGTAGTTTTGATAAACAGAAATATTCCGAATATCAATAAGCCATGTCTGTATATCTGAGGAGTGAGACTTATGGTTCGTAGAAAGTTATCATTTTTAATTTACATATTTATAACTAGTTGAAGAGCCTGTGTTCACTGGCCACAGGGCCAACTGGTTGCGGGGCAGTAATGCACAGTAGAGACTGTCCGTGCCGCGGTTAATACTTCAGAGCGCCCCGCTCCGTGTCAGTCGCCTCACAGGCAATATCTATTGAGCATGACTGCTGCATGTCTAGCAGTCCCTACTGAGCATGTCTGAGCAGTAACAAACTATTTAACGAATTATTATATAAGGAGGATTTTATTTTTTTGTTCCACTTTATCAGCAGTTCCGAATTAGCTCTGTATGTTATAGTTTGTGTTGAGACTCTGGGCCGTAGTCAGGAAGCTAAAGAGGTGGTGTTCTTGGACAAAATAACTACCATAGGCGTTAGAAATTCCACAAATTCTCATTGATTTAAATGGAGCTTTTAAATGTGATTCAACATGTCTGAGACCTTTCAAGGAGTTAAATGTTTGCATCAGAATTGAGAAGCAATGCTTTGCTCACTCTTCTGCTACTCAAAGGTTACGGTTATTCTGCCAATTGGAGTAGTTGACTTCTATGTGGTGGTGTAATGTACTACATAAAAACAATCAGTGCTTGGTTTTACTCCATTCTAAGCAATGAATCAAACACTGAACTTATCTCCTGATATTATTTGGCATACCTCTGTGTCTGTTATTCTTTTTCCTTAAGTCCCAATAAAATAAAATGGTTTTTATTGGAGAATAGGAAAAAAAATTAACTTGTATGTTGGAAGGGATTGGACAGTTGGATGCCAACTGGTTAAGACCAAGAAATGTTTAAAAAAAAAAAAAAAAAAAAAAATCGAGTCCTAGTTTCATGTGCAGTTATGGGTATGGATTAATCACCTCCATTACAGTCTCACTTTTTACTCTTTCACTTTAGTTGTGTTAGCAGAAGGAGCCACAATCGTTGCCAATCCCCTAAGCAGTACTTTCAGCAGCACCCCTGCTGGAGCTACTGTTATGCAGAGTCACAGCCAGAGTCCTGGGATTGGCAGCGCCCCTTCCCAAGGATCCTCTCCTCGTCCCAGCATCTTGCGCAAGAAGCCTGCTACAGATGGGTGAGTGATATTGTAGGATCACCTGGTTAAAAAAAATATCTTGAGCATTTTGTACCCCTTCACTAGTTTAAAGGGATAATAATGTTTCATAATAAAAGCAGCTTCAATTAATCTTCATAGTATTTGGTCCATGGAGAGTGTTGTTTCAATACGGTCAGAGTTGGAGTTCAAGAGTAATTGAATGATAAATTATCCCCCTCCCTCCCCTTTTACTGATGCAACACTGCTTACCTCAGAGCAGCAAGACTGTCCAGATGGATCACAGAGAGGGACAATCTTCAGTGAGTATAAGGAAAAACCTGTGAAGGGGGCAGGGTTTTCCTTATGCTCACAGCAAGAAGATTTTTCCTTGCTGTGAGCTGTCTGGTCTCAAGATTCCATCTCTGAGGGGAAGTGGCTTACACTAGGTAAAAGTGGCAGGAGGGGGATACTTTATCATTCAATTACTCTTGAACTACAATGCTGACAGTACTGAAATAACACTTTCTATGGCCCAAATACTATGAAGATTAATTGGAGCTGCTGTTTTTGTGAAACATTACTATCCCTTTAAGGTAGATATTACTGTGTTCTGGCTTATCACTCTAGAAGCCCCTAGACATATTGGCTACATGTAATGCGTTATGGAGACATATAACAAGGGGACTATTTGTTGTTCATCTTGATTGCTGGTTAAGACCCATCTTATCCACTGTACTTTTTAAAAATATAGTCACCCTCATTTCTTAAATTGCCATATTTCGTGGTTAACCCTATATGGGCACACTTCTGGTTCTTAAATGTTTAATTTTTTAGGGTATCTGTCCCTGAGATTCACAAGTACTTACGGTAGCAATCTGATTTAGGTCATGTCTATTCCCTTGGCTAAAATGAGAGGAAGATGTGTTCTGTGGAGTAGGAGATATGAGAGTTCATGAAAATATGCAGCTGGGGAGCATTTTAAGCATCTAATAAAACTAGATAGTACTTGACAGACATCTAAGTAAAAGTTTCTTTATGAGTAAAAAATTAAGTAGTATGCAGAAAACAAATGAGCAGCAACGTTAGAGCAAACCACCTGCAACATAAGGAATTAAAGAAAATTCCAGTTACTTTTTTTAAAGGAATAGTAATACTTTATTTTGACTGTATTCTGCAAGAACATATGTAAAATCAAATTGCCAATACTGTGTAACCCTTTGAGTGCCAGAGAGGTATCCAACTCAATGTGTTGCTTACCTCTCTGGCAAGCAAAGGGTTAATGCATTGTGTTTATTTTTCATGTCTGGACAATGAACTTTTTTGATTTGTTTGCAGAGCCATTTCAGACAGGGAACATGAAAAAGAACCAATGTAAACATAATAGCACACACAGCATTCAGTGCTGCAAGGAGAGTGTAACATGGCATTACATTCTGTTGTGATAGTCTACCAACCATAAAACTCTCTGGAAACCGAGATCCAGGGAGCTCCCTGTCAGAGACCTTAAAACAGAATAATAATAATAATAACTAGTGTAAAAGCCCGTGTACACGGGCCAAGGTCTGTGTGAGGTTAACCCTTTGAGTGCCAGAGCGGTACACAGCATAGCCCTCTGGCACTCAAAGGGTTAAGAGGCTGGTCCTGCTCTGCGTCCTGCCACTGAAGCAGTCATGCACTGTAGAAAATGCCCGAAAGCACAGAATGCTCCCAGCGTTTGGGCAGTCTCTACTGAGCATGACTGCTTCTGACAAGCATTCTAGCGAATTATTATATAGGATGGTGGTAACGTATAGGTAATTCACTCCATGTATTGCAGGTACATAATATGTATATAGAATAACTAAAGGGTTATTGTTGCTTTAACACTAATTCTTACGTGCTGGATTCCATTGCAGAATCATTTTATCGTGGTTTGTATCTCCAAGTTTCCCTATATACTTCAGTAGTAATCTGTGATATAAACCATTGGTATTTAGCACTTGCAGTGGACTAGAATCCCAAGTTAGTGTTGGGGATTGTTCTCCCTGCAATAATTCTATATTTGTTGTTTCTTTTATTTTGAGGTCATTCATACCAATTTGATTTGAAGATTCATTTTCCCAGCTTAGATTTATTTTTCTTCTTGGTTTAAGGCTGTCTGTTAGAAAAAGCCTAATTCCTCCACACCCTGGAGATGCAGTAAGCCCACGTCAGGACAGCTCCCTGCGCAGCACATCTGCGTCCCCTCGACCTGCTGGGTAAGTAATGTTTTAATACCAGTGGTGGCTGTTTTAAGTAGGACCTTCATTTCCTTGGGGGGGGGTTTGTTTTTTTCACTATACAACACTGTGGTTCTTCGTACATAAAGAAAAATAAGTCCTTGTCTACTTCTAGATTTTACCTCCATTTACTAACTTGACTGTACTGTATTGTTCCTTTCTAGTCTGCAGTAGTTTACCGCTGTCTGCACTGCCCTGCCCGTCCCGTCCCGGGTGGTCAGTGGTTGCGTGTCATTATAGTAGACTAGTGTAAAAGCCCTTTTACACAGGCCAAGGTCCTGGTGATGTTAACCCTTTTGAGTTCCAGAGGGGTACGCATCGCATTGCTTTGCAATGCGTTGCGTACCCCTCTGGCACTCAAAGGGTTAAGAGCCCAGTCCTGCTGCCGATGCAGTCATGCACTGTAGAGACTGCCCAAAAGCACAGAATGCTCCCAGCATTCTGTGAGTTTGGGCAGTCTCTACTGCGCATGACTGCTTCTGACAAAAATCCTAGCGAATTATTATATAGGATGTTGCTCCTATGTGCCAGTACACTGCCACTTATCTTTAAATGAAGGGTGGGAAGTCTAATATATTTATATCTGATGTTTACAGAAATCTGTAGCATTTGGTCTACTCCATGGTACACTCTGGCTGAAACAAGGTGCTGTTGTGCTTGTACACTGTACTCCAGCATTTTGAAGAAAATAGGGCAGTTTGAAACACAGTGTGTACTTTTTGAACTGACTAACTTTTTGCCTTGCACATGTGTGCCTCTGAAACTGGAGATGTGCATGTGTTGGAGACCTCTCCTGAATTGAATTTCTTACTAATCAGTGCTTTATAGCGTATATGAACCATGTAGTATGCTGTGTGCGGTAGATGGGACTGTTTCATGCTACAAATCTTTTTATTTTCTCAAAGTGTTATGTTGAGGGATTTGTATGTGCTTTGGGTCCTGTTAGAGGTTTTTCCTTTATGTTTTTTTAGGATTAAGTCTCCTCTAGTTTGGGGGATGGGGTCACTGAGGGGAATTATTACTTTTTCTTTTTCTCTACTGGTTGGACTTTTTATCAGGTGGGTGGGGTGCTCTCGGCATTCCTGGTGGGGGGACACTTATGGAGTAAATTATATGGTTGAATTTCTCTCCTGGAACATCTGGGGACTGAATGATTTGATTAAAAGACCTCTAATACTGGTACACATTGAGGCAACACCCGGATGTGGTGGTGGTAGAAGAAACACATTTGCAGGGAGGAAAGATTCTATCACTCAAGAAGCCATGGGTTGGCCATCACTTACATGCTACTTTCTCCTAATGCTAGTTAAAAAATCAACCAACTCTGAATTTATAGACATAGAAACAGCCCCAAAAGATTTCTATATTTTTCTGACATGCAAGTTTCAGGGGCTCCCTACTGTTATAATTAACATTTATGTGCCTCTACCTTTCGCGCTTACTATAATGCTTTGACTTACACCTCCTCTAGGCAGAGTCTATGATTGTTTGTATGGGGGACTTTAACATGACAATCTCTCCTGACTTGGATAGAATGACATCCTCCACTGTTGATACTGTTAGCGCCAGAACAAAATGTAATGAACTGATGGAGGACATGGGGCTTGTTGATTGCCTGGCGTGTTCTACACCCAGGTGAAAGGGGCTTCTCGTGCTTCTCTCCCACCCATAAAACGCTATACAGGTTGGACTACGCATTTATATCAGAGCGGTTATGGTCAATCACAGTTGTAGCTTGTGTCCACTTGTGGGGCTTAATCGTTCACCATCAACTTGCCATAGAAGTTGCATCCAATATGGATTTTGGTTGACCAGATGGTGGATCACCATAAATTGGATTTGTAATTCTTCCAAATAAAAACTGGATCTGCTTGTCAGGAAATTATTTGCGAGGATGCGAAGGCTACTGCTAGGGGATCACTCATTTCTCATATATCCTCTTACAGGAGGAATAAGACTGATGAATCCAGATGACTTGGGGAGGAGTCGGCGGAGACAGAGGCCGAATATATTCAAAAAGGGGATTATCAGAAATTTTTGACAGTATCCTCATTATAACATATATGCTAGCCACATCTTTTATAAACAAAGCTGGTAAATTGATGGCCAGAATGGTTGGGGGGAGGTTAGGGGGAAAGCCACTATTACATCATTATTTGACAAAGAAGACAATTTGATATTTGAGGAGCAGACTATAATGTTGAATTCGCTAAATTTTACAAGTGGTTTTATGACACCCAGTTAAAAAAACAAAAAAAAAACGATGGAACAGATAACGTTGGAACATCGCAATGGTCTGTCTGATAATATGCTCAGCAAGGTGATGGAGGCTATTGGGGATATTCCTAATGGCAGGGTTTCCCAGATGTGATGGACTCACAACAGAGTAGTATAAACTATATTCCGATATACCAGCTCCACAACTACTAATTACATTCTGTGAGGCACTGCACACTGCTCTTTTGCCCCACTCCCTGAATGAAGCCAACATTATAGTCCTTCCAAAACGAGAGAGAGCTCTCCAGTGGTGAAAATCGTACGTCGTATTTCATTATTAAACGTAGATACCAAGGCTCTGGTTAAAATCCTAGCTAAAAGACTGAATTCAGTGATTACAACCATTATACTTTCTGATCAAGCGGGCTTTCTGCCAGGCAAATCCACCTTTCACAACCTTAGATTCCTATTTCTGCACCTACAGACTTCTCATACAAATATAGGAAACTGTGATAGCATCACTACATACGACTAAAGCAACTAGTTCGACTTCATTGAATGGAAATATCTGTGGAGCACATTGCGTTGCTTTGGATTTGCTTTTACATTCATTGCTTGAATACAGTTATATATGCGTCTCCATGTGCCAGAATCCTGATGGAAGGAAGGGGGTCAGAGCCCTTTGTTTTGCATAGGGGCACAAGACAAGGCTGGATCCATGACTTTTCATTCTGGCCCTCGAACCTCTTTGTAATGTATTAGAGCAAGCAGGAGTATCCATGGATTTACTGTGGGAAATAGAGTAGAAAAAAATTAGCCCTATATGCGGATGATATCATCCTGTTTCTATGTGGTTCTGACCACTCCCTGACTCTATGCTACAGACAGTTCAACTTTTTGGTGCATACTCCGGACTTACCATCAATTGGTCCAGATCATCGTTACTTTTGGTGGACCGGCTTGGGGTAGATAGGACATTGTCGGATACAATGATACGATGTGAGGGTTCTTTCAAATACCTGGGAGTGGCGGCAACTGCTTTTCCATAGCACTTTCTGAAAGATGACTTGGACCCCTTGATAACCCACTTTAGAGACAGGATCTTGGCATGGATTAAGCTTCCAATTAACATCACAGGAACATCCAACCTAATTAAAATGATATTTTTACCCAAGTTCTTATGTTTTTCAAAGTGCCTCGATGTCGATCCCAAAATATTATTTCAATTTCATTGACAAAATTGTTACCCATTTCCTGTGGTCAGGGAGCAAGGCTTATAATTAAGTTATCTTTCAAATGATCAAAAAGTGAAGGCGGGATATCCCTGCCAGACTTCTACAGATACTACTTAGCGACACAAGGACAATTTGCACTGGTTTACCTGTCACCCGACTCCTCCTATTTGTTTAAAAAAAAAATTGAAGAGAAATCTCTTCTTGTGGGGGTTTTCTCTAAAAAATATTATCGTGGGGGGCCCCGAAGTCTGTTTAGACCTGGCTCCAGCTACAAAAGCAATTTGTTAGGTATGGTCTTTCGTAACATAGTTGATATGGCTGAAAAAAGACATGCAACATCAAGTCCAGCCCATGGCAAAAACACACAGTTGATCCAGAGGAAGACAAAAAAGCCCCCTGAAGCCATTTCCAGTTTAGCCTCAAGTGGGTAAAATATTCCTTCCTGACTCCAAATAGCAATCCGATAGTTCCCTGGATCACCAGCCTATCTGCATTGAAGCCATCTGACATCTATTTATTATTTGTGCCCCCAGTGTGTATTTCAACCCACAGGGCCTCTACCTTTTCATTGGATCCTTCATTTATATTCTCCCTTATACTAGGTGCTTTTATTAGCACTGTCCCTCCTAAAAAGTGAATAACCCTCTAGACTGACTGCTAAGTCATATGTATCATCTAACCAGGTTTCAGACACACCAAACAGATCATACTGCTCATGTATTGCAATCATCTCTAGTTCCCCCATCATACCAGCCAATTCTGAAAAATCTTCAAATTCGTATTCAATCAAACAATATCACAGTTAGAGCAAAGAATCCATTGGTCTACCGCCCGCCTTCGTTTCTCCACGTAAGCTACATTTCACCCTTTCCTTCACACATTCATACGCAAACCATTACAGTGTCTTAGATACAAGTGTGATGATCAAAACCTTACTTAAAGCTCATACTCTTGCAATGCACTCCATCACAATACTTGCAACATTTAACCCTTTCACTCGTGCTCATGCGAAACCCATTCACCTACTTCCATACAACTTACTCTTTTGCCCCTCAACTAGGCCCCATGTAATGTTAACCCTTTCAGTGTTAGGAGTATGCAGCGCATTGCTGTGCAATGATTTACATAGCCCTGTGGCACTGTGTTACAAAATAAGGAAGGAAACAGAGCCAGTGCCTCGCTTAACCCTTTAAATGCCAGAGACACAACACATTGCTCTGCAATGTGTACCCTTCTGCCACCCAAAGAGTTAAAGACAGCACGTTCGTTAAAAGACAAACAAGTACGACAGCACACACTGTATAGCTCCCTGGTGCTTCACAAGGCCCCACTGCTATTGTCACTGCAAGACAGGAAAAATTATGCCTCATGAAATGTTATCTATAGTGTATTCCCCCCGGGTGAAATATGGCAACCACTGAACTCGGTGTTTATACATTGCTCTCTCTCCTTCACTCCTCTGAGTGTCATGTTGCGTACATTTCCCTTTATCTATGCATTTACAGCCGAACTGTAATTGTATGCAAAGGCAGAGCAGGTTACACAAAGGCAAGAGGGCACTTCAGCAGTGGCTGACAACAGGACCAGCTGGAGCCTCCTCTTGCCTTCGTGTGGTCTGCCCTGCCCCTGCATACCATTACAGTTCAGCTATAAACACACAGACAAACTGACACCTAATGGGTTAATGCATTTTGCCTACTACAATAATAACATACAAAAGGATGCCACTTGTAGGAGCGCAATTATTTTTCAATACACATCTTGACCTATATTTGTCCCGAATGCCAAGGATACCACTCTGTTCTATTATGTTTATATTAATTTATGCTCCCACAAGCTCTGGGCTGTGTATTTTCATGAATACTCTGCTAACCACTGTGGAATGTGCAAGAAGGAAAACAAGTGGGTGTGGACTGACTTTTTGTGGGGCACAATGGATGAAGAAGAGTGTCTCTATTGTAGATGGCCTCTTACTTGCTATCCATGTTAACTGTTAGCATGGCAAGCAAATGCTTAATGTTCTTCTCCTCATTAATGATGGCTCCCCACTTGATCCCCTTCTGCTGTTCCTCCTCCTAAGAGTCATAGAAAGCGGCCTCCTCAGTTCCACTACTCCATATATCGATTCTACACCTTTGAACGCTACAAGGCGCATACAGAGAGCACAAGTGACACGTGGAGGATTAGTGGAACTGTGGACACCAATTTCCATCAATCTCAGGAGAAGGTGCAAAGGAGATCAAGTGGGGAGCAATCATAGATGATAAGCCACGCTAAAAGTGAAAATGTATACCAAGTAAAAGGACACAACAGAGAACCTGTCTGAACACCATTTTCCATCAATCTCAGGAGTAGGACCGGAAGGGGATCAAGCAGGGAACCATCGTACATGGGGTTTGTTTCATGTTAATTAACCTTTAAAGGAATGAACAAAAATCCCTTTTACTTGAAGATCAGTTTTCTGGGTTATTGCACGGATCACTGTGGTTTGTCACCCTGAGGAGTAACTGTATAAAAGTTAATAACTTCCTGCATCTGCACATACCCAGCACTAGCCTAATCCTGTTTCCACAGGGGGTGATTTGGGTTTGAGGCCTGTGTGACCTGGAGGAACTAAATAGGATAAGGTTAAAGAAAAAAGACTGGCAACACCATTCCACACTGCTTGTTATTCATATAGCAATAACCTTAGAAATAGTAGTATTATCCAGCATAATTACAGCAGGGCTTAAAATTTGAAGTCCTTTGCTACTAGCCAGACCTGAAAAGTTACTGGCCACTGCAAGCCATAAACATACCCACCAGGGCTGAATTTCTACTAGCCAAGGCTAAATTTTCACATGCCATTGGCTAGTAGTGAGTGCAAATTTTGAGCCCTGATTACAGCATTATTAAGAAATCCTACTTCATCTGAGACTTACGGGCAGGCTTCTTGCTTTAGAGGCATCTACACGCCTACACCGTCAGTCCTTTCCTGTTACCTTTCTGGTACAATGCAGCGCTTCCTAGAGGAGACCGGGACAGACAGTGCAGGCACGCAGATGTCTCTAAGCCAAGATGTCGGCACTGATGCCTGCACAGATGAAGTAGGATTTCTTAATAACACTGTACTTGTGCTGGATAATACTACTATTTCGAAGCTTATCGCTATATGAATAATTATTGGGAGGACTTTATTTGCAGTGATCGTCCCGCTTTAAATATTATTGGCTAGAAGATCTCATTAAAGGTGAAAAAGGTCTGCCGGGAATTGCTTGATTTTATTACATCAACAAATCAATTTGAATAAAGGTATGCAAACTTATGATGGAATAAATATTTCCATTATTTTCACTGCATTTGGAAGCCTTGAGAATGTTTAGAAACTACTGTACTAGCCTTGAATAATTGTGTGTATGTGTGTGTATAATACATGTATAGTGTGTGTGTGTGTGTGTGTGTGTGTGTGTGTGTGTGTGTATATATATATATATATATATATATATATATATATATATATATATATATATATATATATATAATAATGTATATGTGTGTGTGTATGTATATACATATATAATACACACACACTATGGGAGATATTCTCAGAGCAGAGTGGGAGCTCTTTAACCCCTTAAGGACCGGGGGGGTTGTGCACTTGAGGACCAGGGCCATTTTGTAAGCCGAACCAGCATATGAGGAATCACATGTACCTGCTCACCGAGAGAGAGGCTGAAACTGACTGCTTCAGTCTTTGAGCAGTCTGTTTTAGACTACTAGCATGATCACGGCTCGATCATAAAACTCAGGACGTGCCAGGACCGTCGCTGTTCTTTAATGGACCGAAAGTTGTGATGGTCCTGGCACATCATTGGTCTTTCAGAGGTTAATGGACTAATTCTTATGATTCATGTTAAGAGCAGGAATCCAGCAACATTCTGAAAAGATGAATAGATCATGTCTGAAATAGGAATGTGTAAGGATACATTATCCACATAATGGTGGACCAGAACTCCCTTCACCCTTAGCTGTCCAGTGGCCAGCTTAGAATTATGGGAGGTGTGGTCCAGTAACAGCTGGAGGGGTTGCAGGTTGCTCTCTGTTTTTAGTCTCCATAAACTCTCACCCCTCTGACCCTCAACGGGATAAGTAAGGGGATATTGTTTTGCGTTTTAATAAAGTAGAATGTAATAACAGGTGTTTGGTTTTTTTTGCAATATGATCACAATTCTTATAACTAGAATGCCATTTATGTGGCAGTGATCTGTCAGTTCTTGCAGGAAACTTTTGAATATGGTTAAAAATAATTTGCATTGTACATTCTTCTGCCATGCAGAGCTAAACCAAAAGCTGAGCTTCATATCTCCGTGGCGCCAGGAGTGACAGGGGATCCAGGCACAGGTGGCGAGCAGCCGAGTGCAGCTGCTTCCCTCCCATCTTCTCATCACCCAGCAGCCGCTGTGCCCAGCCCTCCCTCTCAGCCTGTGCCTGGTCCCCTGCCCAACAGCATCCATGTTCCTCCTGCTGCGGTTCCTGCCTTATCCGTGCCACCACCTCTAAGCAGTGCACCATCTGGAGCAGTCGTACCTGACACCAAGGTGAAGGAAGAGGCGGAACCAATGGACATAGCAAGGCCAGTTTCAGGTAAGGAGCTCCCAGCCATTACACAATTCTGGTTTTATTTCATAGTATTAAGTTGTCTGATTCTAATTAAACTTATTTCCTCTCAGTAATTGTCATAGTTTTAATTAATATAGTAAATGTCCAATCTACAATTAATTAACTGGGTATGAGAGCAGGCATATAAAAACTGGCCTTAAAGGGATATTAATGTTCCTTAAAAGAAAAAAAAAAAATGTATATTATGGTGTTTTTTTCTCTCTTGGGTTAAACCAGAGTTGTTGAGAAATGCCTCGTTCCAAATGATTACAACTGTTCTTTGAATTTTGATTTAACCTTTAAAGTCACCATTATATGACACAAACATTGGGGGGGGGGGTTATGACTACAGTCAATGACCCCAATTGCCTAGACAGTGCATATACAAAATAAAGTACATTTTAAATATCATAGGTATCCAGTGGGCTGGTTCCCAAATTAGGTGCAGTTCTGAGCTCAGCAATGGGACAAATAGATGTTCCAATTGATTTTAAATTGGGCTTTTAAGCTGTTGAATGTATTGATGACCTCTCTAGCGTTCAAGGGCTTAAAAGCCCCATGTAAAGCATTCAGAATTTGCATTTGTTCCCTACAATGTAGTTCATTTACACCTTAATTGCCCTTCTTTTATGTTGTGCATAGAACCCAAAGTAACAAGAATTTCTACATTATTTTTTATCTTGCTCTCTTCTTACCTAGCAGTGCCACCATTGCCCCCCACTTCAATCTCTTCCCCATTAGCTCTTCTGGCCAACAACATATCAGTACCTGTTGGGGAACTGCCACCAGGAGCCTCCCCCAGAAAGAAACCACGCAAACAGCAGCATGTAATATCAACTGAGGAGGGGGATATGATGGAGACCAACAGCACAGATGAGGAGCGATGTCACACTGTAAAACCTTTGCCATCCCGGCCGGAGAAGAGGAAATCCCCTCCCAAGGAGTACATAGGTATTACATGTCCCACACCATATTTTCATTGTGCATTTTATAGGCTGCTGCGTTGTCTGTTACAGCTAATTGCATTTCCTATTCATCCATTGTGGAACACAGGAACCATGGGGGTAAAGTAGCTTTCTCTATGAAGCAGGGCACTTGCATACAAGGCAGAGACTCACTCCCAGCTCCAAGATTGTGCAGCATCCAGAAGGCACCTGAGTTTGCAGGTTCTCACTCTGGGTCACTGAATCTCCTCCATGGCACCTTCTCTTGCTCCCCATAATGGCAATGTATTTTGTTTATTTTTTTTCCTTTAAATATATAACCCACAAAGGAGACATGGTGAAGTCTAAGACCTCCACTTTGGCCTTAATTGGAAATGGCTTCAGGGATTTTTTTTTTTTTTTTTTTTTTTGCCTTCCTCTGTGTCAACAGGGGTGTTTTGCCATGGGCTGGACTTGATGGATGCATGTCTTTTTTTCAGCCTCGTCAACTATGCTAAAAATAAATCCTGATTTCCCCAATGGCTAATATTCCTACATCTATGGGGGCGGGGGATCCACCCTGTTCCTTCCTATAGAAGGGTTAATCCCTTTGATGAAGGAGATCCCCCCCCCCCCCAGTGGAGGGGAATTGCTCTGTGAAAAAGGGGGAAGACTCTGGTTCCACAGTGGAGAGCCTTATTTGTGCTGTGTTGTTGAAACATAAGGTCTCTGAAGCCTTTGATTCAGGTTCCTCATCTCTGGATAGTTTAAAAGGCTCAAACTGGACATGGTTCTTTTCCCTAACTACTATTCATTGACCAAGTGGTACTTGAGGAGTGGAAGTCACATGATCGGAAACTATTTATCCCTAGATGCTTTTCTCTTCTATGTACGTTTTCCTTCTGTACTGCAGCAGTGGTCTCTTCCAAAACGCACACACCCTCGCGCCACTCAATATTGTCCTCCCTATTTCTCACCTTTGTAAGCACATAGCGTTACCACTTGCAGGTACTCGGGTGAATAAGCAAGTGGATTCTCTTCTTAAGTCAAACATTGCATCTTCTGGGGCCAACTTACTCCATGCCCTGCCTTTACCATAGCATGGGTGACTACAGTCATGGCTGTTTGGGGTGAGCAGTTTTTGGATGCTGTCCATTCAGGTTCTTCAAAAAGGCTAATCTTCCTCAAGCAGGCTTTGACACCGCTCACAGCTTGTTGTACCCTTTGGTTGAAGAATTGGTCTGCTGATTTAGTCTTCGAAAAAGTTTCCTGTTTCTTTTCCTTTCATTTCTCGCTAGAGACACTGTCATCAGTTCGTCATGCTGGACTGGTCCATAGTAATTCCAGGCTGAAAGCCTGGGGAGCCTTCTTCGGCTCTCAGAGACCAGGGCCTTTGGACCAACAGAGAATGTCTTCTTTCCATCAATATATCAGAACCTCACACAATTTGCCAGGCTGTTCAGCATCCGTCCCAGGTACTTTTCCTGGTATATCACACACACCCCTGTGTGAATCTGCCCCTTGTAACCATAGCTGCTGTTTCCTTCTTCAGCATGGCATTTCAGTACACATATAAGGCTACTGGAGGATATACTACAAAGAGCTGATCTGGCAGACCAAGTGGACTTTTGGGGACAGTACAGCAGGCACAGTTTTGCTGGCTATAAGGTGTAGGGACCTAAGAGATGCTTAAAGTCCTAGTCTGGCAGTATGTGAGTGTATACATTGAATATTCTTATGCTGATTGCTTGGATTTAATACATTTGCTACTTTCAGAATTTTGTTTTCCTTTTGCACTAGTATCAGTCTGTCTGTTGCCAAGCCTTCTCATCTTTCGCTTCTCCCAGAGCTTTTGATGCAGGGTCCTCTGTGTCTCCGTGTAGATGCTAACACTGATGGATTGGCTATTGAAGCCAGCTGTCTGAGGTAGAAGGGTTTTGCTGAACCTGCAATCTCCTCCATGCACCTTAGATGAAACTGCCTTATCATAGGGTCTGATCTTTGTATTTTCAAGTACTGCAAAGACCAGTGGTCACAGCCATGACCCTTTACTCTTCCAGTTATTTAGACTTTTCTTCAGTATGGTCTTCAGAAAGGACTTGGTTTTATCAGGTTCCAGATTGCAGCCTTTATCTGTTCTTTTTCAGAGATACATTGCCTTGCTGCCGTATGTTCAAGCAGGGGTGCATGTCTACACTGTCTTTTTTTTGGACCCACTCCTCCATGGGACTTAAACCTGGTCCTGAGTGCTTCAGAAGGATCTTTTTAAGCTTTTGGCTTCTGTAGCTTTGTTTCTTGACCCTTTGTTTCTTGGTTTTTCTGCTTGTGGTTTTGTCTGTTTTGCATGTGACTGAACTCCAGGCTTTGTCTTGTAGACCCCTATTTCTGATTTTGCATGCAGATAGGGTAGTTCTGTGATCTTCCTTTGGGTTTCTTCCTAGTTTGGATTCTGATTTTTATATTAAGTGGGAAATTTTTTTTGTCCAGTTCAATCAAATGGTAGCAGGAGCTTCACTGAATGTAGTTAGGTGTCGATTGTAAGGAACTTTTCAACAAATTGTACTCTCCATTATTCCTCAGGGACCAATTGGCAGTGCTTCTTGGATCAAGGCAACCACATTCACCAGTCCTGTATGCTTAGGAAAAAGCTTATGCCCTTTATGGTCATTACACATACCACCAGAGTGGTCTGTTCTTCCAGAGATTACAAGAACCAGGCTATTGTGGGACAGTTGTGCAACACAGCAATGTGCTCATTGCTTTGCATGTTTGCGAAATATTAGAGTCCAGCTGGAGCTGGCTTTGAGCAGAAGGCCCTATAATCTGTGGTGCGTGTGTAGGAGTCTGTCCTAACTTTGTTTCTAGTAACCTTTTTGCCGTTTCTTTGTTTTGGTGTGTCAGTGTCCGTTGACACCTGAAGTGGTTGGTAATTGTATCTGGTCTGTTTCTCTTGAGGCTAGTTTGCATTTTGAGGGCTTTCCTCTCCCTAGAATCATGGTGTAATGGTCCTGGCATATCCCCATGGCTCCTGTGTTCCACAATGGATGAAAGAGAAAAGGATATTTTTGTTTATCATTTTCTCTTAGTCCTTGTGTAACACATGACCTCACCTGTGGACAAAAACAGGATGCTACCCCATGGTTCTTGTATTCTACTAGAGAAAATAATTTATCATTAAGTACACAGAAATCCCCTTTTCTACTACGTAACATCTTGAATACAAGAGAAATTGGCAATGTATTGCTCTACAAATCTTTACCAACCCATCTGGCACTGAAAGGGTTAAATGGGATACAAATAAGCTTAAAGGCAATTAATTTGAAAAATGTGTTTGTATGTGTAAAAGTTTTGACTTTACATATTCTGCACTTGGATATGTAAAATCAAATAATATATACTTTTTATTTTAACTTACCCTATTACAGTTTTATAGCCTGAAAAATTAGCTCCCTGGAGCTCTTTACAGTCTTGCATCTTCTAAGCAGGGATAATGGTACAGTGTAACATATGAAGGTATTACCACCATTGATAAAAAGTAATGTAGCTTACAGAGTGCTGTTTGCTGAATATAATAGATTGGTGGCAGAAACTACAGTAGCTGCAGTCTTTTCTGCTGCAGGATTAGATTTACATTGTACCCATCCATGTCCCTGACAGATCCCAGGAAAGAGAGACCAAGAAGCCTCAATATCAGGGCCTTTAAAATCTGTGGAAAAGTAATGAAATATTTACTCAGTGTGACTTTACAAGTGCAGAATATGTAAAGTCAGAAACTAAGTGTACTTGTGCTTTAAAGTTGTTGGTGTTTGTTTTTGTATAATTCCTGCTAGCCCCACCTTAAATTAGAAACATTTGTATTATAACCCTAATTTGTACAGATCCTAGGAAGGCTTCTTGCCCCACACTTTCCAAGAACTGAAGCTGTTACTGGCTATTAGCAGAGCCAGTGGGTTGGTGATTATAGAACAATTGGCTTCTTCACTGTAGCTCCCAGCACCATCTCAAGAAGATCTTGTAAATTTATTATGCTACTGCTGCCAGAGGTGAGAGTAGCAGTCATTAAATCTGAGTCTTGGCTTTAAAATATGTAATATTTATGTATTTTAGTTGCTTGTTATCTTATTTCACATGAGTAATTTGGAGGACTGTTTGTAACAGATGCTAGGGTCTAAGTTCCACTGTACCTAATAAAGCTAACGTTTTATTGAACAGTGCAAATTTCAGTAGATTATCTTTGCTATGCTGCCCATCTGTTGCAAGCTGTTAAGTGATTTCAGTAAAGAGGTGTATATTGCATGAGATGTCCATGATGATTGTAGCATTTGTTTTTAGACGAGGAAGGAGTAAGATATGTCCCAGTTAGACCGAGGCCTCCTATCACGCTCCTGCGCCATTACCGCAACCCCTGGAAAGCAGCTTACCATCATTTTCAGCGCTACAGTGATGTGCGAGTCAAAGGTGAGAAACTTTAAGGCAGAATACAATGTGATGGCTGTGCGTGATATTTATTAATTTAAACTCTGTTAGATACAGAAATAGAGTAGCGCTACAATGAACAATTTAAATGCCGTGGGATACTGGTAGAGAGGTATTCTGTTACTAAGCCCCAAGATACTAAATATAGAAAGCAGAATAAAATAAAAATAATATGCAATGGGCCTAACAAAGGGACCGATAGAGAAGTAAATTCAGTGATCAGACCATGAAAATAAGGGTAAATCTTAAAATAAATTCCAGTGCTATTAAAATATGACCCTATAAGTCCATAAAGTCACTGATCAATAAATATTTATATCAAGAGAGAAGGTCCAACCTTGATGTAGTAATATTACACAATCCATTTATGTCCAATGATAATGTAGATGAAATGGATGAGATGAATCAGTGATGATAGTATGTCATTGAATATTGTCTAGTGCACATTCCTGTGTTACCTGTGCTGCTGCTCCCAAAGTGTAGTATTTATTTAACACAATCCTATAAAAAGCATATACAGTAATGCACTCACATGTTCCCCATCCTGGGGTGAAGCATATTGGGGTCCCAGCCCCCTCTTAGCCACAAAAACTGCATCCTTGTAAGTCCTCAGAATCTGTAGATGAGCAGTTTCCAAATGTTCTCCTCCTCTTCTTCTGGGGGATGATATAGACCCAGTCACCATGTAACATTGCCGATAGTTCTTAGTCTCCAAACCTATATAGATGTGTCAGTGTTCCAGCTCGACACACGGTTCAGGCAGTGAACTGGAGAAGCTCAATCAAGCCAAGATCAAGGAAACCGCGGGTGGCGTAGGTCGTGACTCAGTGGAGTGCAACAAACACCCAATGCGTCTTCACGAGCCTCACTGCTTGCGCTACCCCTGATGAAGTGAGCAGTGATGCTCGTAAAGATGTGTTGGGTGTTTGTTGCACTCCAGTGAGTCCCACCCCACTGCGCCTGCGGTTTCCGTGATCTTGGCTTGATTGAGCGTCTCTCCTGTTCAGTGCCCGAACCGTGTGTCTAGCTGGAACGCTGACATGTCCATATTGGTTTGGAGACCGTAAGAACCATCAGCATTGTTGCACGGTGACTGGGTCTATATCATCCACCAGAAGAAAAGGAGAACATCTGGTTACAGCTCATCTACAGATTCTGAGGACTTAAAAGGATGCAGTTCTCGTGGCTAAGGGGGGGCTGGGACCCTGATATGCTGTACCCCAAGATGGGGAACATGTGAGTGCATTACTGTATATGCTTTTGCTGAAATTCTAATGTTGTTTATTGTATTTGGGTGTCAGTCTCCTACTATGGGGTATGAGTGTTGTACTTAGTTATATTTTTGCTTTTAGATGTAATCACTTTTAAAAGTGGCTACACCTTATTGTGGAGAGAAAATATGTATTATATGCTCCTTTGTTACAGAAGAGAAGAAGCTGACGTTGCAAGAAGTAGCTAACCAGAAGGGGATCACCTGCCGAGTTCAGGGCTGGAAGACTCACCTCTGTGCTGCTCAGCTGCTTCAGTTGGTGAGTGCCACTTGAGCCTTAAATATATTAAAGGGACAGTATTGTCAAAATATTAAAAAAGTGAGTATTGTAGCTATTAAAAAAGGAAACTAAATTCCCAAAGTCCCATCTCTCAAACCTTTATGGTTTGAGAGGGATTTGCTGTGAAAGTTCCCCCTCTCTCCCCTTTCCCTGACGTCAGAGCTCTAGTTGACTGCAGGGGGATCCGTTCCCGGGACCAGTGGAGGCTCTTCAGCAGAGCTGAGATCGCGATCTTGAAAAAGAGCTACTTCACTGGAATGGTCTACAAAGTGTGCTTGCAATGCACCTATATTTTTGAAATGCATTTTTTTATGTATAATAGTAGATTAATTTAGGTTACAGAATCTGATATGTATTCCATGGATAGGATACAGATTACTCAAGGATCGATCACTGGTTTCTTCTATGTGAAAATCCACAGCAATTAAAAGTTGCTTTGTCTCCTGCTTCTAGCTGGGTAGGACCAATCAAAACCAATATAATGCGACCTCCAGAATGGAATCACCAGTTATGTTTGATCTTACCTAGCTGGAGGACAGGTTTGCTGCACCTCCACCTCCCTTCAGCTATTTTTAAGGCCATGGTTTTTGTTTTTTACACATTCCCGAAACCTTATCCAGAGGCTGCTCCCTGAAGCCCCTGGTTCTGCACAAAGCTTGCATGCCAGGTGAAAGGAGATTGTGTTGATTCCTGAGGAATGAAACAGTCTTACATTTTGAACTGAAATTCTGTAATTTTTCTTAGTTTTGGGAGTAGTGTGAGCTCTTGCCACCTAGTGCATGTCTAATCATCTTTTCTAATTCTTGTCCAAATTGGTTCTTAAAGGAAAAAGGTATTGTAACTAGAGGTATATTATGACATGTTTACTGGAGTCACAGCTGGATCTGTGGAGGATAAGATTTCACCCACTCGCCTCCATCTCGCTTTTCTCAAGGGACGGTTCGACCCCTGGGGAGTTGGATACCAACCTTTTTTTTTTTTTTTTTTTTTTTTTTTTTTTTTTAACCCCTTAGGGACCCTTGACGTACCAGGACCGTCACGTCCTTGAACTACTCAAGGACCGATGACGGTCATGGTACGTCACGTACTTTTTACTTACAGCGCTCTACCGGGAGCGCTGTAAGTAAAAATAGGGCATGAAATAGACCGCTCCAAGATCGGAGCAATCTCTTTCAAGCCCCATAGTGACGCGCCGATACACGTGACAGGTCACGTGTACCGGCGCGTCAAAGTGCCCCTATGCGATCATTATGGGACGGAAATGTCCCGTGACCGCCGGTCCTTAAGGGGTTAAGTGCGCTGTGGGAATATTGAAATAAGTTTTCTTTTCAGCTTGCACTCCAGTATTATGTGCAGTTTCCCTAGAGCAAAACAAGCCTTGTTGGAAGGTTAGCCACACATACAGAGCATGTATTTTATAACCAGTCACAATCATTTTGGAAGAATTTGCCTCAGAGTTTTTGGGACCCCCCACTCTGATTGTTGGACTACCTGATCTCAGAAATGTACACAAAACAAAAGACTGAACAAATACTGTGCACTATGGTACTGTTTTCTGTGAAACTACCCAGTGTCCTTGAGAGAGATCTTCATTTTAGCCAAAATTCCTTGCCATCTACTTTGGTACGAAACATTGCTCTGACCATCACCTGATTAATCGCAAATCTCTCTCAACATTCTTATACAGTAGGCTGTTTAATTCCTTCCGTTTGCATTTCTCTGATGGTGCACACATTTCCCATATCTCAGTCTCTTATAGAGCGAGCATGTCTGCAGTAATGTTGGTACTTTTCCCATGCACATTGAGCAAAAGAATATTCTAAGTTGGGACTGTCTAGTATTTGTCTTCATTTACAAATGTCTTTCTTTCCAGTGGCTATATTACCTTTGCTGCATCTGTACCCTTCAGACATATTATTGCCTGCCATGCCAAAGTAAACCATGAAGTCGTACCTAATTTCCTTGGGTCTGATGATGTTCTGTGTTCTCATGACTGCTTAGATTATGCAACCAGAACTTGACCGTGCTCAGCTACAGTTAATTCTCTTTACATTTAATATGGGACACAGGTACCATGGTGTTGAGTCCCTCCTCCTGAAGGGCAGGGCACATCACAAAAATACTGGGTCTTTGGGGTGGAAAAATCCCATCTCTTCCTCCAGCTCAAACCCCTGCCTACTTCCCAGAATTCCTGTGTCCTATGAGCAGTTGGAGGTGCAGTGTTAGTTATTAGGTTATCATGTTTTGTTTAGTTATGGGGGCTGTACAGTTCACCATAAGGCAGGCTACCATCACTGTGCTTCCCTAGTGTTGGACTGCCCTGATTACAGGTACTTTGTGGACCTTTCTTGCCCTTTGTAGGTTGACTTTCTCTTTTGTCCAATACAGGTTACTGGTAACTTTGGATAGGTGATCCACCCCTTTAATTGTAGGCAGGAACAATTCTAGAATTGTATGCAGGGGGTGGAGCCTACCTTCCCTCCTTGGCTGCAGCTAGCCAACCAGCTCCAGAAAGATTTGTTCCAATAAATGTTCGGATGCACTCACTGTAAGTTGATCCACTCTGACCCGGGTGCAAATCAAAGAAAGAATTAGCATACATACAGTTTGTGGAAAATGACGGCACTCACAGGATCCTTGGTAAAAAGGATCCTGTGAGTGCCGGCATTTTCCACAAACTGTATGTATGCTAATTCTTTCCTTGATGTGCACCCGGGTCAGAGTGGATCAACTTACAGTGAGTGCATCCGAACATTAATATAATTTTTTTATTTTTTATTTTTTTTGGTTAGAAATGGAATACCACTATTAGACGGATTACCATAACTGATAATGCCCTTAGATGTGGCTAGCTCAGTAACCAGGTGCTCCTTAAGCCCTGGGGGGAAATCTTGGCTACAAGTTCTTTCCTCAGGAGTTGGCCACCGAGGCTTCTTCTTAATAAATGGTAGTCTGAAGACAGAAGATCTGCAGGAATGGTGAGCAACCCTTTGAGTGCTGCAGGTCCACATGTCCCACAGTGCCCCTCCGCACAGGGGTTAATCTTTGGAGTTCCTGTTGCACACTCCTGCACTCATTGGGTCTATCTGTATGTCTGTTGGTGTTTTGGAACAGGTTTATGTGGTACTTTAACCCTTTAGCTGCTGGTTTTGCATCTTTTTGGGGGAGGTTCTGACACTTTTCCAGCTGGTTCAGTGTTTTTTGTGCATTCTAACATGTTCTAGTGATGTTTCATACATTTTTATTTTACAGTTTCAATTTTGTAAAATTTTAGTTTTGCGCCTTTAAGACGCGCTTTACCACATAGGCGCCATTGCTCCATTCACTCCTATGGGACTGTACAGTTTGGGACATAACTCTGCAACCACTTAACCTAGCAACTTCAGATGGCTTATTTGTCTTGTCTGCCCTTGCTCTGTCATCCGGTTCATGTTTCCAGTGTGTTGGGGGGCTCAGGGGGCTTCGGGCACTGTTTGGGTATTTTTTCTGGGAAAACTACATTTCCCATGAATGCTTGCTTTGCGTGCTCATTTCTGATTGGCTTCCGCCGTGGCAGCCATTTTGTGCTATTTCCAGAACAAGTATCCTACGCAGGGCTTGGACTCTCCTTCTGTCCTCTGCTGATTAACCCTTCGCCTGCCAGATAAGTCTAGTTTAGCGATTTTTGGGGTGAAACCTTAATCCTACACACTGTACTTGAGTGATTTATTTTATTATAAGGTTATTTGACACTGTGAGCATGTCTGTACCATTGGAGCTTGGGGCCAGACCTAAGACTAAGGATGCTGGGGTCTCTGTATCCCCTATTGCGCATTGCTCTTCCTGTCATTCAGGGCTACCTAGAGAATTCTCAGGTCATTTATGCCCAGCATGTTCTGATGTCCCTGAGAGTCTTCCAAGGACCTCCAGACATGCATTAGAGCCAGTTTGGATGCAAGAGTTCAAGGCTGCTACTAGGGACCTTAGGTCCACATTTCAAATCTTTTCATCCCAGTTACAGGGGGTCTTCGATTTCTGGCAGACCCCCTTCCTCCGTCAAGTCTTCCCTGCCAAAACCACTGGGAGTACCTGACGTATCACATTCCCCGGTGGAGGAACTGCTGGTGGATTCAGATGTTGAGGAATGTTCTGTGGTGGGCTCCTCTGTTTTTTGTGGATCCCTTTGAGGCTGATCCTGAGCCCTCGGCTGAGGGCCCGATCAGGGCTGTTTTGACTACCCTAAACATTCCCTTGGTTCAGGAGGTTCCTTCTGATCCCTCTGATGTGTTTTAAGAGCCTAAGAAGCCCCTTACTTGGTTTCCACCTAACCCCACTCTTGACTGCCTTGTGTCTGAAGAGTGGAAATCTCCTGACAGGAAACCTGTGTCCAAGAAATTTGACAAGCTTTATCCCTTCTCTGAGACGGTGCTTGCTCAGTGGGTTCATCCTTCCAAGGTGGATGCTCCTATCTCCAGGCTATCTAAATCTACTGCCTTGCCAGTTTCTGATGCGTCCGCTCTGAAAGACTGTACTGACAAGAAACTTGAGGTCTCCCTCAAGTCCATTTTTGCTACTGCTGGCACTGCCATGCTTCCAGCATTTGCTGCAGCATGTGTGAACCGGGCAATTGCGGTCTGGGTTGAACAACTCACCCTGGCTGTCCATCAGGGTGCTCCTACTTTGGATATGTTGTGCCTTCTTGCCAACATTTCTGAGGCACAGCACTATGTTTCTGCTGCCATATTTGATGCCATCCGTTTGGTGGCCAGGGTTTCCACCATGTCTGTGTTTGCCAGACGGGCTGTTTGGCTCAAGATCTGGTCTGCTGACACTGCTTCCAAGAAAGCATTTCTTTCCTTACCTTTTCAGGGTACTTCCTTGTTTGGACCAGATCTTAAAGATCTGATCAGTGAGGCCACTGGGGGTAAGAGTACCCTTCTACCTTTGGTCCCCAGGAAGAAAACGCAGCTTAAGCGTAATTGGTATTTTCGTTCCTTTCAGACTGAGACACGTTTGGCGAACCAGACGGTTCCCTCAGCTCCAAGTGCCTCCTCCAAACCCAAACAGCGATGGAAGCCCAAGGTCTCCTCCAAGCCCAAGGCTCGCTCCAAGCCTCCTTCGGCATGACTCACCGAACCCAGGTCCCCACTTTGCTGTGGGTGGCCGTCTGCGTCACTACCACAGCATCTGGGAGGATTCAGTGGCGGACCCATGGGTTTTACAGGTGGTTTCATTCCTTCTCCTACGCCTCAGGGAGCAGAGAAAAGCCAGCTGTTCAACAGCGTTATTCAGGCTCTTCTGGACAAGGATGTTCTAGAGCCTGTTCCAGTTCAGGACAGAGGTATGGGATTTTACTCAAACCTCTTTGTGGTCTCCAAAAAGGACGGCGGTTGTCGCCCTATTTTGGATTTGAAGGATCTCAATTCATTTGTGATCCAGACTCATCACCAGGAGTCTCTAAGGACGGGGATTGCTGCTATGTCCCCGGGGGAATTCCTTGCTTCTCTGGAACTTCAGGACGCGTATTTACACATCGACATTCATCCAGAGAGCCGGCAGTATCTCAGATTTGCCTGCAACCGAGGTCACTTTCAGTGTTTAGCTCTTCCCTTTGGTCTGACTACAGCGCCTCTAGTTTTCAACAGTGTCCTGGGAGCCTTAGTGTCTGTCCTTTACTGGGACGGCATCAGAGTTAATCCATACATGGACGACCTACTTCTTAAAGCCCCCTCTGTGGAACTTCTTCATCAGCAGGTTCAGCTATGCATTCATGCTCTCACCCATCACGAGTGGATCATCAACGTGGACAAGTCAGATCTTGTCCCATCCAAGTGTCTGGTCTTCCTGGGCCTTCTCTTTGACACCCAGAAGAGCATGGTGTTGCTTACGGACGAGGTAGCTCACCAGATCACCCACAGGGTTTCTGCGGTCCTGGTTCAAGATCCAGTTCCAGCCAAGAAGCTGTCCTATCTAGTGGGGAAATTCATCTCCACCATAGAAGCGGTCCCATTTGCCATGGCACACACCAGGGAACTCCAGAGGTTTGTGATTCAGGTGTGCAAGGGTCAGCTGGAGATGTCATTGGCCCTCCCTCTTCATGTGGAACTGAGTTTGTCATGGTGGCTCGACCTCTCCAATCTGCTGAAGGGCAGGTCCTTCCTGGTATCCTTCTGAACCATGGTGACGACGGATGCCAGCCTCTCCGGCTGGGGAGCGGTCCTGGTTGTCCTAAGTGCTCAGAGACAGTGGTCTCTGGAGGAATCGCTCATACCCATCAATGTGTTGGAGCTTCCGGAGATATTTCATGCCCTTCGTCATTGGACATCTCAGCTGGAAGACTGTCCAGTCCGGGTACAGTCCAACAACCCCACGGCCGTGGCTTACATCAACAAGCAGGGAGGAACAAGAAGTCTCGTTGCTTGGTTAGAGGTCAAGGCTATTTTGGCCTGGGCAGAAGAACATGTTCCTGCCATATCCGCAGTGCACATTCCCAGCGTAGACAACGTCGTGGCGGACTTCCTTAGTCGACACACAGTGGACAGCAGAGAGTGGGATCTGCACCCAGAGGTGTTCACCCTCATTTTTCAGAAGTGGGGTCTTCCTTACTTCGACCTGATGGCGACAAGATACAACAGGAAGGTTCTGAGGATCTGCTCTTGGTGGAGGGACCCTCTAGCTCTGGCTGTGGATGCAATGTCCATTCCTTGGTTGTTTCCTCTGGCCTATATCTTTCCTCCCCTCCCAATGTTGCACAGGGTGTTACAGAAATTGAGACTAGAGCACTGTCCAGTCATTCTGACTGCTCCATACTGGCCTCGACAGGCTTGGTTTCCGGAGTTGCTGGATCTTTCGGTGGTGGAGCCATTCCGGCTCCCTTACCGTCCGGATCTTCTTCTACAGGGTTACCTGTGGAAAGAGGATGTTCATCGGCTAGCTTTGACGGCTTGGAAATTGAATCCTCAATATTGAAGAAGAAGGGCTTTTCTTCTGGTCTGGTGGCTACTATGCTCAGTGCCCACAATCCTGTTTCTTCCAAGATCTACCATCGTGTCTGGTCGACCTTTCTATTTTGGTGTTTGACAAGGACCTGTCTCAGGAATTTGATCTGCCTACGGTCCTGGCCTTTTTGCAGGACAGTGTGGATAAGGCCTCAGTTTGAGTTCCCTTAAGGTTCAGACTTCTGCTCTCTGTTTTCTTTCAGAGGAGCATTGCCATACTTCCTGATATAAAGGTTTTCTTCCAGGGTGTTGCTCATACTCGTCCTGCCTTCAAGAATCCTGCTCCTCCGTGGGATCTTAACTTGGTTTTGGGCGTTCTTCAGCGCCCTCCATTTGAGTCCTTGGCTACTATTCTTCTACGCCTGTTGACGTAGAAAATGGCCTTTCTCCTGGCGATTGTGGAATAGCCTACCAGCAGAAGTGGTAGAAGTTAATACAGTGACAGAATTTAAGCATGCATGGGATAGGCATAAGGTGGTCCTTAACTTAAGAAAAGACCTAGGACCAAAAAAGGTTTGAGGTGTTTTTTAACAGTAGGAAAATGGGCAGACTAGATGGGCCGAATAGTTCTTATCTGCCGTCATATTCTATGATTGGGTCTGTTCGCTGTGTTGCAGAGTTACGTGCTCTGTCCTGTAAACCACCTTTTTTGGTGTTTCACAAGGACAAGGCGGTGCTTCTCACTTCTCAGGAGTTTCTTCCAAAGGTGATTTCAGAGTTCCACATCAGTCAGGGGATTGTGGTGCCTTCTTTCTGCCATGACCCCATATCTGACAAGGAGAGGGATCACCACTTGTTGGATGTGTTGTGTTGTCTCAAGTTTTATGTACATCGCACTGAGTCTATCAGGCAATCTGACGCACTGTTCATCATTCCTGAGGGTCCCAGGGCAGGAAGACTTTTGCTTCTTGGATCAAGTTCACTATTTGTAAGGCTTACGAGCTGAGGAGGAAGCCTGTCCCCTTTCTGGGACATGGCTCATTCTACAAGAATGTCTAGGATCTTCTACGGTTCTTGGTGCTTCCTTCACTTTTGAACCCTGTTGGCTCCAGTTCAGTGTGCTGTGTAACAGTTTGGGGTGTTACCCCTGTTCACTGTCCGTTCACATTTCATTGTTTTGTTGGGCTATCTCTGATGGTTCATATCTGCTCTGGTGACTTTGGGGGCCTTGTGCCTGGTCCTTGCCTTCCCTCCTGCCTCTGGGAAACTTAATGGTTGGATAGCCCAAAGTTACCAGTAACCTGTATTGGAAGACAGAGAAAAGAGGATTTCCTCATGGCTGAGTCTCTGAGATTCTGCCCTCTCCTATGATAGTAGCCTGAGGAAAGACCATCAGTGAGTAACTCTTTGAGTGCCTTGGTCCAATGTATGTCCCATTCTGAGCTATCTTTTATATACTTTGTACCTATGCTATGATTTGGCACTTATTATAGCTCTATTCTTTCTCAGGGAGGCTTGAGGTACAGATGTCTGCTGTCCTTTTCTATTAATTAACCCTTGCACCGCTGTTTTTCATTATGTGGGGTTTGGGGTGCTTTGTGTGTGTGTGTGTGGGGGGGGGTTATTTCTGCTGCCCACTACTAGGACTTTATTTCTTTTTTTCACTCCCCCAGGTATTCCCTGGGGGTTTGGGGACTTTTCATTTATTCTTTAATTAAGATTGGTTTTAGTGTAGTGGCTCATTTATGGACAGACGCCCACCCTCGGCCATCTTTCCTCCATTGCCTTCTATGGCAGAAACTTCTTTGGGACATATAACTGCAGCTGTTTGAGTTATAATGGTCAGCAAGGGCTCTATCATCTGGTTCACTTTTGGTGTCCAGGAACCACACCACTCCCTGCGGCCAGAGTAACGGGCATTGCTAGGCAATAAACAAAGGAGAATTACAGTTGCCATAATGCCCTATTTCCCAGGCTTTCTTCCAATTGGCTGACAGTCTTGCTGGTGACCATCTTCCCTCTTGCTTATCTAACGCAGAGGCTGATTCTCCTTGCACTTATTCTTCAGTTAACCCTTCACATACCAGATAAGTGCATTTTGGGGTTTTTCTGGATTCTAGCTTTACTCTGGGGACATTTAATCTAGTCTTACTAGATTAAACACTTTCTCAGGGACATGTCTAACACTAAGAGGTATATGGGTAAATTCAAGTCTAAAGCTTCAGGGGCTTCCCTTACCCACTGTCCTTCATGCCATACTGGGCTTCCAAGAGAATACTCTGGGTCTCTATGCCCTTCTTGTGCTGTGGCCCCTACCACTCTCTGGGCCCTTCCAGCACTGAAAAAGAGCCTGGATGGGATAAAACACTGCTCTCATTAGTGGCGCAAATCCATTCTTCAGTTCAGGGGGTCCTACATTCTTTGAAACCCTTGCCCACCTTCAAATAAGTTGACCATGTATTCAAGGGAATCATTCATGTTATTGGAGCATCTTCTGATGAAGAATTGAACTCAGATGATGATGATGACGTGTGCCAGGACATGGATTCTTCCTATTCTTATGAGGCTGATCTGGTCCCCTCTCCTAAGGAGCTCATTAGGGTGTGTGTTGGAGACCCTTCAGGTCTGTGATGCCACAGATGGGGTGGGTGGGGTATCTCCCTCTCTGGACATTTTGCAGAGGTGCAGAGCAATTTCCCTGTTTTTCCTCCCATAACATGATTGATCTGATCCTTATGAATGAGTGGATATTTCCTTGTAGAGGAGTTTATTAAAGAAAACTCCTCTAAGCTGTACCTTTTATGCCTCAGGCTCTGGCGCAGTGGACTTCTCCCCCTGTTGTCCCTCTCTCTCACTTGGTGAACAACACTACCCTTCCCCTTATGGATGCTGCGGGGCTCAAAGACCAGGCTAATAAGAGGAACTCTATGTAGCTCAAAGACAGCGCACATAACAAAGAAAAAGAAAGAAGGTGATAAGAAGGTGTAGTAATTTAGTAAAAATATAATAATAAGAACACGATAAGTAATGCACTTACAAGAGCCCTTCTTGAGCTTTTTGCTTATAACTACGGTTCATGTTCCCTGTAGCCTACGTCCTCACTGTCTTCCTGCCAGACCAAATCTGTTCTCCTTATACTTTTATCCCTGTCTTTGATGTATCTTGCTTATTGTGGTATAAAAAGTCAAAAGAATTCTGGCTGGAAGATCTTAGTGTCCAACAAATTCCTGAGCAAGTACCATAGGATAGGGAAATGGCGTTACCCAGGTGATTAGATGGAGAAGCCTCGTGGCGAGGCAAGTTTACACGCTGGGAAGCAGATGGTTACGGAGAGAATGGGGCGCAGCAGGGAAACTCGCAGGGGGCGAGGACAGGACCTGTGACTGAGATGGACGTTACAGTGGCCCAGATGTTTTCGCAGGCTTACTGTCTGCTTTCTCTAGGGTATATGGGAAGAACCCATAACAATAAGAGACTTTTTATTTATTACTCAAGGCCAGTGTTGCTGCCACCGGGGTAACTGTGAGGTCTTTATTTGATGATTGATAGAATTCAGAGAGTAAGTGGAGTGTCTCAGGGTTCAGTCTTTGACTAATTTTTTTACATCGGTTTACTCATGATCTTGAAGTTATTTAAAGTAGTGTGTTAATTTTTGCTGATTACATTAACCCCTTAACGACCGGGGAATCCGGACCCGGACGCGACTGAATGACAACGGAACATTTTTATTTTATTTTTATTTTATTTTTTTTTTATTTTTTTTTTTTTTTTTTTTTTTGCTCCGTTGCATTCCTGACTCCCTGAACGGGGGGAGCCCGGAATTCGATGCCGGTCATAGTATGTCATCGGTCGTTCAGTCAAATCGACCCTTGATGTACTATGACCGTCAAGGGTCGTTAAGGGGTTAAACTGTGTAAGGAAGTAAGTACAGAGGAGGATGTTATTTTTTTCTCTGCAGAAAGATCTGGATAAACTGAGTGAATGGCAGATAATGTTTAATATTGATAAATGTAAGTTTATGGTTTTGGGTTGCAGAACAAGCATGCTACATATATACTAAAAGGGGAAACTACTTGGAGTATCTTTGTTTGAGATTTCTGAGTAACATAGACTATAAACTTCACTAAAGTATACAGTGTCTTACTGAGCCATTGCAAGTGCCTTTATAGTACTATCATGTATAAAAAGGGATATAGATACACAGGATGGGAATACAATTCTGCTTCTTTACTCCATATTCTAGAAGAGGCCTTACAGAGGATTTATATAGTTTTGGATGCCAGTTCTTAAAAAGTGTTTTTGAATTGACAAAAAGAGACGTGGAACAAAACTGGTAAGATAATTGGATGGTTTTAGTTATATGGAGATACTAGCTAAACTTTGTTTGTTTACAGCAGAGAAGACCTATCATGAGTGATATGATTATTAGTTACAAATATATATTACGCCAAAACAGAACACTCTGGGGAATTATGTTCTCAAAGATCTAAGCACAGAACAAGGTGACGTTAAGTTGCATTCAAATCAAATGAATGCAGGTTTTTTTGGGGGGTTTTTAATAGTAAGGGCAGTGAGGCTGTGGAATTTTGTCTTGTAAAGCTGTTTGCAGATATTGTAGATGCTTTAGCCCCTTAAGGACCAGTGATGTGTCAGGACCGTCACTGCTGTCCTTGCCTAAAGGACCAGTGAGTGTCCTGGTACCTCACTTATTTGTTTACTCACAGCGCTCGTGCAGCAGCATTGTGAGTAGTAGCGGCGTATGAAATTGACCAAGACCAGAATGGTCGCTATCAGACCCCCCAATTGACCTCGCCAGCACAAATCATCAGTCGTGTGCCGGTGCGCTGAAGTCTTCAATCTGGTCCTTAAAGGAAAACCAGCCCCAGGGCCTTAAGAGGCCATTTTTCTAACTAAAAACAATATTGATAATTACTATAGTTTGTTTCAATGCAAATAGGATGTTGATTCAAGGAAGTGCCTGACTTACTAGGAGTAAGGAAGGACTTTTTTTTTTTTTTTTTTTTTTTTTTACCCAGTTGTTGCTTAATTGGAAATTGCATCAAATATTTATTTTCCCTTTGAATCAAGAAGCAAAGGCTAAAAGTGTCAGATTCTTTTTCCTCATTAACTGTTAAAATGTCACTGATTTGCTAGAGAGGACTCAAACACATTTCAAAGCAATATATTGGGGACTTTTCTGTCTTTCACTGGATTAAGAGTACCAATTAAATCAATGGAAGTTTGGGGAATTTCTAATTCTGACCTATGGTAATTGGCTTCCCCAGAATTAATTTTATACTTTGGAAATAAAGCCCTGTGTTTCTTATTGTTTGTAATTTTAGTACATGAGCAAATATATTGACAATTGCTCTAGTATCCAGGTGGTTTAGAGAATCTTTCTCTTTTCTGTTCCTCTGTTTGCTACATCTCATTGCACCATCTCGAGCTACAGTTGTGCTGGTATACTGTGACCTCTGTTTCTTTAGTGAAATCAGCCCTCACTGCCCTCACATTACTTATGGTCTCTTTCTTGCCATCTGTTTCTTCCTCAGACTAAGCTGGAGCAGGATGTGTTTGATCGGCTTACTGTGCTGCAAGAGGGGCTTATACCCAAGAAGAAAACGGCCACTGATGATGACTTGCACAGGATCAATGAGCTGATTCAGGTATAGAAATGTCTATCTGTGACCACACACATTTTGTAACTGTGGTTGAATAGCATATGACTTCAAGAATCCGGGATGTTTATTAAATACTATTACTACTATATGAGACTAGTAAAGTAAAATGATTCCTTTATTAGCTAACTGAATAGCTTTAGAGTACAAGACCACTTGGGTCTCTTCATCAGGTTTGTTAAAGAATGAGAGCTTTGAATACCTTAGATGGATAAAGAGAGAGAGAGAGAGAGAGATGGCTGGATGGATAGAGAGAGAGAGATGGCTGGATGGATAGAGAGAGAGAGAGAGATGGCTAGATGGATAGAGAGAGAGAGAGACAGCTAGATGGGTAGAGAAAGAGAGACGGCTAGATGGGTAGAGAGAGAGACGGCTAGATGGGTAGAGAGAGAGACGGCTAGATGGGTAGAGAGAGAGACGGCTAGATGGGTAGAGAGAGAGACGGCTAGATGGGTAGAGAGAGAGACGGCTAGATGCATAGAGAGAGAGAGACGGCTAGATGCATAGAGAGAGAGAGACGGCTAGATGGGGAGAGAGAGAGAGACGGCTAGATGGATAGAGAGAGAGAGAGAGAGAGACGGCTAGATGGATAGAGAGAGAGAGAGAGAGACGGCTAGATGGATAGAGAGAGAGAGAGAGAGACGGCTAGATGGGGGGAGAGAGAGAGAGAGACGGCTAGATGGGGAGAGAGACGGCTAGATGGGGAGAGACGGCTAGATGGGGAGAGAGACGGCTAGATGGGGAGAGAGAGACGGCTAGATGGGGAGAGAGAGAGATGGCTAGATGGGTAGAGAGAGAGAGATGGCTAGATGGGTAGAGAGAGAGAGATGGCTAGATGGGTAGAGAGAGAGAGAGAGACGGCTAGATGGGTAGAGAGAGAGAGAGAGACGGCTAGATGGGTAGAGAGAGAGAGAGAGACGGCTAGATGGGTAGAGAGAGAGATGGGTAGAGAGAGAGAGAGAGACGGCTAGATGGGGAGAGAGAGAGAGAGAGACGGCTAGATGGGGAGAGAGAGAGACGGCTAGATGGGGAGAGAGAGAGACGGCTAGATGGGGAGAGAGAGAGAGACGGCTAGATGGGTAGAGAAAGAGAGACGGCTAGATGGGTAGAGAAAGAGAGACGGCTAGATGGATAGAGAGAGACGGCTAGATGGGGAGAGAGAGAGAGAGACGGCTAGATGGGTAGAGAGAGAGAGAGACGGCGAGCTGGATAGAGAGAGAGAGACGGCGAGCTGGATAGAGAGAGAGACGGCGAGCTGGATAGAGAGAGAGAGACGGCGAGCTGGATAGAGAGAGAGACGGCGAGCTGGATAGAGAGAGACGGCGAGCTGGATAGAGAGAGACGGCGAGCTGGATAGAGAGAGACGGCGAGCTGGATAGAGAGAGACGGCGAGCTGGATAGAGAGAGACGGCGAGCTGGATAGAGAGAGACGGCGAGCTGGATAGAGAGAGACGGCGAGCTGGATAGAGAGAGACGGCGAGCTGGATAGAGAGAGACGGCGAGCTGGATAGAGAGAGACGGCGAGCTGGATAGAGAGAGACGGCGAGCTGGATAGAGAGAGACGGCGAGCTGGATAGAGAGAGACGGCGAGATCTGGCTGGATAGAGAGAGACGGCGAGATCTGGCTGGATAGAGAGAGACGGCGAGATCTGGCTGGATAGAGAGAGAGAGAGAGAGATCTGTCTGGATAGAGAGAGAGAGAGAGAGAGAGATCTGTCTGGAGAGAGAGAGAGAGAGAGAGAGATCTGTCTGGAGAGAGAGAGAGAGAGAGAGAGAGCTGTCTGGAGAGAGAGAGAGAGAGAGAGAGATCTGTCTGGAGAGAGAGAGAGAGAGAGAGAGAGATCTGTCTGGAGAGAGAGAGAGAGATCTGTCTGGAGAGAGAGAGAGATCTGTCTGGAGAGAGAGAGAGAGAGAGATCTGTCTGGAGAGAGAGAGAGAGAGAGAGAGATCTGTCTGGAGAGAGAGAGAGAGAGAGAGAGATCTGTCTGGAGAGAGAGAGAGAGAGAGAGAGAGATCTGTCTGGAGAGAGAGAGAGAGATCTGTCTGGAGAGAGAGAGAGAGATCTGTCTGGAGAGAGAGAGAGAGAGAGAGAGAGATCTGTCTGGAGAGAGAGAGAGAGAGAGAGAGAGATCTGTCTGGAGAGAGAGAGAGAGAGAGAGATCTGTCTGGAGAGAGAGAGAGAGAGAGATCTGTCTGGAGAGAGAGAGAGAGAGATCTGTCTGGAGAGAGAGAGAGAGAGATCTGTCTGGAGAGAGAGAGAGAGAGAGATCTGTCGAGAGAGAGAGAGATCTGTCTGGAGAGAGAGAGAGAGAGATCTGTCTGGAGAGAGAGAGAGAGAGAGATCTGTCTGGAGAGAGAGAGAGAGAGAGATCTGTCTGGAGAGAGAGAGAGAGATCTGTCTGGAGAGAGAGAGAGAGATCTGTCTGGAGAGAGAGAGAGAGATCTGTCTGGAGAGAGAGAGAGAGATCTGTCTGGAGAGAGAGAGAGAGATCTGTCTGGAGAGAGAGAGAGAGATCTGTCTGGAGAGAGAGAGAGAGATCTGTCTGGAGAGAGAGAGAGAGATCTGTCTGGAGAGAGAGAGAGAGAGAGAGAGATCTGTCTGGAGAGAGAGAGAGAGAGAGAGAGAGAGAGAGATCTGTCTGGAGAGAGAGAGAGAGAGAGAGAGAGAGAGAGATCTGTCTGGAGAGAGAGAGAGAGAGAGAGAGAGATCTGTCTGGAGAGAGAGAGAGAGAGAGAGAGAGATCTGTCTGGAGAGAGAGAGAGAGAGAGAGATCTGTCTGGAGAGAGAGAGAGAGAGAGAGAGAGAGAGAGATCTGTCTGGAGAGAGAGAGAGAGAGAGATCTGTCTGGAGAGAGAGAGAGAGAGAGAGATCTGTCTGGAGAGAGAGAGAGAGAGAGAGAGATATCTGTCTGGAGAGAGAGAGAGAGAGAGAGAGATCTGTCTGGAGAGAGAGAGAGAGAGAGAGAGATCTGTCTGGAGAGAGAGAGAGAGAGAGATCTGTCTGGAGAGAGAGAGAGAGAGATCTGTCTGGAGAGAGAGAGAGAGAGATATCTGTCTGGAGAGAGAGAGAGAGAGATATCTGTCTGGAGAGAGAGAGAGAGAGATATCTGTCTGGAGAGAGAGAGAGAGAGAGAGATCTGGCTGGAGAGAGAGAGAGAGAGAGAGATCTGGCTGGAGAGAGAGAGAGAGAGAGAGATCTGGCTGGAGAGAGAGAGAGAGAGATCTGGCTGGAGAGAGAGAGAGAGAGAGAGAGAGATCTGTCTGGAGAGGGAGAGAGAGAGAGATCTGTCTGGAGAGGGAGAGAGAGAGAGATCTGTCTGGAGAGAGAGAGAGAGAGATCTGTCTGGAGAGAGAGAGAGAGAGATATCTGTCTGGAGAGAGAGAGAGAGAGATATCTGTCTGGAGAGAGAGAGAGAGAGATATCTGTCTGGAGAGAGAGAGAGAGAGAGAGATCTGGCTGGAGAGAGAGAGAGAGAGAGAGATCTGGCTGGAGAGAGAGAGAGAGAGATATCTGGCTGGAGAGAGAGAGAGAGATCTGGCTGGAGAGAGAGAGAGAGATCTGGCTGGAGAGAGAGAGAGAGAGCTGGCTGGAGAGAGAGAGAGAGAGAGAGAGATCTGGCTGGAGAGAGAGAGAGATCTGGCTGGAGAGAGAGAGAGATCTGGCTGGAGAGAGAGAGAGATCTGGCTGGAGAGAGAGAGAGATCTGGCTGGAGAGAGAGAGAGATCTGGCTGGAGAGAGAGAGAGATCTGGCTGGAGAGAGAGAGAGAGAGCGAGATCTGGCTGGAGAGAGAGAGCGAGATCTGGCTGGAGAGAGAGAGCGAGATCTGGCTGGAGAGAGAGAGAGAGAGATCTGTCTGGAGAGAGAGAGAGAGAGATCTGTCTGGAGAGAGAGAGAGAGAGATCTGTCTGGAGAGAGAGATCTGTCGAGAGAGAGAGAGAGATCTGTCGAGAGAGAGAGAGAGATCTGTCGAGAGAGAGAGAGAGATCTGTCGAGAGAGAGAGAGAGATCTGTCGAGAGAGAGAGAGAGATCTGTCGAGAGAGAGAGAGAGATCTGTCGAGAGAGAGAGAGAGATCTGTCGAGAGAGAGAGAGAGATCTGTCGAGAGAGAGAGAGAGATCTGTCGAGAGAGAGAGAGATCTGTCGAGAGAGAGAGAGATCTGTCGAGAGAGAGAGAGATCTGTCGAGAGAGAGAGAGAGAGAGAGATCTGTCGAGAGAGAGAGAGAGAGAGAGATCTGTCGAGAGAGAGAGAGAGAGAGAGATCTGTCGAGAGAGAGAGAGAGAGAGAGATCTGTCGAGAGAGAGAGAGAGAGAGAGAGATCTGTCGAGAGAGAGAGAGAGAGATCTGTCGAGAGAGAGAGAGAGATCTGTCGAGAGAGAGGGAGAGATCTGTCGAGAGAGAGAGAGAGATCTGTCGAGAGAGAGAGAGAGATCTGTCGAGAGAGAGAGAGAGATCTGTCGAGAGAGAGAGAGAGATCTGTCGAGAGAGAGAGAGAGATCTGTCGAGAGAGAGAGAGAGATCTGTCGAGAGAGAGAGAGAGATCTGTCGAGAGAGAGAGAGATCTGTCGAGAGAGAGAGAGAGAGAGAGATCTGTCGAGAGAGAGAGAGAGAGAGATCTGTCGAGAGAGAGAGAGAGAGAGAGATCTGTCGAGAGAGAGAGAGAGAGAGAGAGATCTGTCGAGAGAGAGAGAGAGAGATCTGTCGAGAGAGAGAGAGAGATCTGTCGAGAGAGAGGGAGAGATCTGTCGAGAGAGAGGGAGAGATCTGTCGAGAGAGAGAGAGAGATCTGTCGAGAGAGAGAGATCTGTCGAGAGAGAGAGAGATCTGTCTGGAGAGAGAGAGAGAGAGATCTGTCTGGAGAGAGAGAGAGAGAGATCTGTCGAGAGAGAGAGAGATCTGTCTGGAGAGAGAGAGAGAGAGATCTGTCTGGAGAGAGAGAGAGAGAGAGATCTGTCTGGAGAGAGAGAGAGAGAGAGAGATCTGTCTGGAGAGAGAGAGAGAGAGAGAGATCTGTCTGGAGAGAGAGAGAGAGAGAGATCTGTCTGGAGAGAGAGAGAGAGAGAGATCTGTCTGGAGAGAGAGAGAGAGAGAGAGAGAGATCTGTCTGGAGAGAGAGAGAGAGAGAGAGAGATCTGTCTGGAGAGAGAGAGAGAGAGAGAGAGATCTGTCTGGAGAGAGAGAGAGAGAGAGATCTGTCTGGAGAGAGAGAGAGAGAGATCTGTCTGGAGAGAGAGAGAGAGAGAGATCTGTCTGGAGAGAGAGAGAGAGAGATCTGTCTGGAGAGAGAGAGAGAGAGAGATCTGTCTGGAGAGAGAGAGAGAGAGAGAGATCTGGCTGGAGAGAGAGAGAGAGAGAGAGATCTGGCTGGAGAGAGAGAGAGAGAGAGAGATCTGGCTGGAGAGAGAGAGAGAGAGATCTGGCTGGAGAGAGAGAGAGAGAGAGATCTGTCTGGAGAGAGAGAGAGAGAGAGATCTGTCTGGAGAGGGAGAGAGAGAGAGATCTGGCTGGAGAGAGAGAGAGAGAGATCTGGCTGGAGAGAGAGAGAGAGATATCTGGCTGGAGAGAGAGAGAGAGAGATATCTGGCTGGAGAGAGAGAGAGAGAGAGATATCTGTCTGGAGAGAGAGAGAGAGAGAGAGATCTGGCTGGAGAGAGAGAGAGAGAGAGAGATCTGGCTGGAGAGAGAGAGAGAGAGATATCTGGCTGGAGAGAGAGAGAGAGATCTGGCTGGAGAGAGAGAGAGAGATCTGGCTGGAGAGAGAGAGAGAGAGCTGGCTGGAGAGAGAGAGAGAGAGAGAGATCTGGCTGGAGAGAGAGAGAGATCTGGCTGGAGAGAGAGAGAGATCTGGCTGGAGAGAGAGAGAGATCTGGCTGGAGAGAGAGAGAGATCTGGCTGGAGAGAGAGAGAGATCTGGCTGGAGAGAGAGAGAGATCTGGCTGGAGAGAGAGAGAGATCTGGCTGGAGAGAGAGAGAGAGAGCGAGATCTGGCTGGAGAGAGAGAGCGAGATCTGGCTGGAGAGAGAGAGCGAGATCTGGCTGGAGAGAGAGAGCGAGATCTGGCTGGAGAGAGCGAGCGCGAGATCTGGCTGGAGAGAGCGAGCGCGAGATCTGGCTGGAGAGAGCGAGCGCGAGATCTGGCTGGAGAGAGCGAGCGCGAGATCTGGCTGGAGAGAGCGAGCGCGAGATCTGGCTGGAGAGAGCGAGCGCGAGATCTGGCTGGAGAGAGCGAGCGCGAGATCTGGCTGGAGAGAGCGAGCGCGAGATCTGGCTGGAGAGAGCGAGCGCGAGATCTGGCTGGAGAGAGCGAGCGCGAGATCTGGCTGGAGAGAGCGAGCGCGAGATCTGGCTGGAGAGAGCGAGCGCGAGATCTGGCTGGAGAGAGCGAGCGCGAGATCTGGCTGGAGAGAGCGAGCGCGAGATCTGGCTGGAGAGAGCGAGCGCGAGATCTGGCTGGAGAGAGCGAGCGCGAGATCTGGCTGGAGAGAGCGAGCGCGAGATCTGGCTGGAGAGAGAGAGAGAGAGAGAGATCTGGCTGGAGAGAGAGAGAGAGAGAGAGATCTGGCTGGAGAGAGAGAGAGAGAGAGCGAGATCTGGCTGGAGAGAGAGAGCGAGATCTGGCTGGAGAGAGCGAGAGATCTGGCTGGAGAGAGAGAGAGAGAGAGATCTGGCTGGAGAGAGAGAGAGAGCGAGATCTGGCTGGAGAGAGAGAGAGCGAGATCTGGCTGGAGAGAGAGAGAGCGAGATCTGGCTGGAGAGAGCGAGCGAGATCTGGCTGGAGAGAGCGAGCGAGATCTGGCTGGAGAGAGCGAGCGCGAGATCTGGCTGGAGAGAGCGAGCGCGAGATCTGGCTGGAGAGAGCGAGCGCGAGATCTGGCTGGAGAGAGCGAGCGCGAGATCTGGCTGGAGAGAGCGAGCGCGAGATCTGGCTGGAGAGAGCGAGCGCGAGATCTGGCTGGAGAGAGAGAGAGAGAGCGAGATCTGGCTGGAGAGAGAGAGAGAGAGCGAGATCTGGCTGGAGAGAGAGAGAGAGCGAGATCTGGCTGGAGAGAGAGAGAGAGAGAGCGAGATCTGGCTGGAGAGAGAGAGAGAGAGAGCGAGATCTGGCTGGAGAGAGAGAGAGAGAGAGATCTGGCTGGAGAGAGAGAGAGAGAGAGATCTGGCTGAGAGAGAGAGAGAGAGAGAGAGAGCTGGCTGGAGAGAGAGAGAGAGAGAGAGAGAGATCTGGCTGGAGAGAGAGAGAGAGATCTGGCTGGAGAGAGAGAGAGATCTGGCTGGAGAGAGAGAGAGAGAGCGAGATCTGGCTGGAGAGAGAGAGCGAGATCTGGCTGGAGAGAGAGAGAGCGAGATCTGGCTGGAGAGAGAGAGCGAGATCTGGCTGGAGAGAGAGAGCGAGATCTGGCTGGAGAGAGAGAGCGAGATCTGGCTGGAGAGAGAGAGCGAGATCTGGCTGGAGAGAGAGAGCGAGATCTGGCTGGAGAGAGAGAGCGAGATCTGGCTGGAGAGAGAGAGCGAGATCTGGCTGGAGAGAGAGAGCGAGATCTGGCTGGAGAGAGCGAGCGAGATCTGGCTGGAGAGAGCGAGCGCGAGATCTGGCTGGAGAGAGCGAGCGCGAGATCTGGCTGGAGAGAGCGAGCGCGAGATCTGGCTGGAGAGAGCGAGCGCGAGATCTGGCTGGAGAGAGCGAGCGCGAGATCTGGCTGGAGAGAGCGAGCGCGAGATCTGGCTGGAGAGAGAGAGAGAGATCTGGCTGGAGAGAGAGAGAGAGATCTGGCTGGAGAGAGAGAGAGATCTGGCTGGAGAGAGAGAGAGAGAGAGCGAGATCTGGCTGGAGAGAGAGAGCGAGATCTGGCTGGAGAGAGCGAGAGATCTGGCTGGAGAGAGCGAGAGATCTGGCTAGAGAGAGAGAGAGAGAGAGATCTGGCTGGAGAGAGAGAGAGAGCGAGATCTGGCTGGAGAGAGAGAGAGAGCGAGATCTGGCTGGAGAGAGAGAGAGAGCGAGATCTGGCTGGAGAGAGAGAGAGAGATCTGGCTGGAGAGAGAGAGAGATCTGGCTAGAGAGAGAGAGAGATCTGGCTGGAGAGAGAGAGCGAGATCTGGCTGGAGAGAGAGCGAGAGATCTGGCTAGAGAGAGAGAGAGAGAGAGATCTGGCTAGAGAGAGAGAGAGAGCGAGATCTGGCTGGAGAGAGAGAGAGCGAGATCTGGCTGGAGAGAGAGAGAGAGAGATCTGGCTGGAGAGAGAGAGAGAGAGATCTGGCTGGAGAGAGAGAGAGAGAGAGAGAGAGAGAGAGAGAGCTGGCTGGAGAGAGAGAGAGAGAGAGAGATCTGGCTGGGGAGAGAGAGAGAGAGAGAGAGATCTGGCTGGGAGAGAGAGAGAGAGATCTGGCTGGAGAGAGAGAGAGAGAGATCTGGCTGGAGAGAGAGAGAGAGAGAGAGATCTGGCTGGAGAGAGAGAGAGAGAGATCTGGCTGGAGAGAGAGAGAGAGAGCTGTCTGGAGAGAGAGAGAGAGAGAGAGAGATCTGGCTGGAGAGAGAGAGAGATCTGGCTGGAGAGAGAGAGAGAGAGAGCGAGATCTGGCTGGAGAGAGAGAGATCTGGCTGGAGAGAGAGAGATCTGGCTGGAGAGAGAGAGAGAGAGAGAGCGAGATCTGGCTGGAGAGAGAGAGCGAGATCTGGCTGGAGAGAGAGAGCGAGATCTGGCTGGAGAGAGAGAGCGAGATCTGGCTGGAGAGAGAGAGAGCGAGATCTGGCTGGAGAGAGAGAGAGAGAGATCTGGCTGGAGAGAGAGAGAGAGAGATCTGGCTGGAGAGAGAGAGAGAGAGAGAGATCTGGCTGGAGAGAGAGAGAGAGAGAGAGAGAGATCTGGCTGGAGAGAGAGAGAGAGAGAGAGATCTGGCTGGAGAGAGAGAGAGAGAGATCTGGCTGGAGAGAGAGAGAGAGAGAGATCTGGCTGGAGAGAGAGAGAGAGAGAGAGATCTGGCTGGAGAGAGAGAGAGAGAGATCTGGCTGGAGAGAGAGAGATCTGGCTGGAGAGAGAGAGAGAGAGAGAGCTGGCTGGAGAGAGAGAGAGAGAGAGATCTGGCTGGAGAGAGCGAGCGCGAGATCTGGCTGGAGAGAGCGAGCGCGAGATCTGGCTGGAGAGAGCGAGCGCGAGATCTGGCTGGAGAGAGCGAGCGCGAGATCTGGCTGGAGAGAGCGAGCGCGAGATCTGGCTGGAGAGAGCGAGCGCGAGATCTGGCTGGAGAGAGCGAGCGCGAGATCTGGCTGGAGAGAGCGAGCGCGAGATCTGGCTGGAGAGAGCGAGCGCGAGATCTGGCTGGAGAGAGCGAGCGCGAGATCTGGCTGGAGAGAGCGAGCGAGATCTGGAGATGGAGAGAGAGAGCGCGAGATCTGGCTGGAGAGAGAGAGAGAGAGAGATCTGGCTGGAGAGAGAGAGAGAGAGATCTGGCTGGAGAGAGAGAGAGAGAGAGCGAGATCTGGCTGGAGAGAGAGAGCGAGATCTGGAGAGAGAGAGAGAGAGATCTGGCTGGAGAGAGAGAGCGAGATCTGGCTGGAGAGAGAGAGAGCGAGATCTGGCTGGAGAGAGAGAGAGCGAGATCTGGCTGGAGAGAGAGCGAGATCTGGCTGGAGAGAGAGAGAGCGAGATCTGGCTGGAGAGAGCGAGCGAGATCTGGCTGGAGAGAGAGAGCGAGATCTGGCTGGAGAGAGCGAGCGCGAGATCTGGCTGGAGAGAGCGAGCGCGAGATCTGGCTGGAGAGAGCGAGAGAGATCTGAGAGAGAGAGCGAGATCTGGCTGGAGAGAGAGAGCGAGATCTGGCTGGAGAGAGAGAGAGAGAGAGATCTGGCTGAGAGAGGAGAGAGAGCGAGAGAGCGAGATCTGGCTGGAGAGAGAGAGAGAGAGCGAGATCTGGCTGGAGAGAGAGAGAGAGCGAGATCTGGCTGGAGAGAGAGAGAGAGAGCGAGATCTGGCTGGAGAGAGAGAGAGAGCGAGATCTGGCTGGCTGAGAGAGAGAGAGATCTGCTGGAGAGAGAGAGAGAGATCTGGCTGGAGAGAGAGAGAGAGAGAGATCTGGCTGAGAGAGAGAGAGAGAGAGAGATCTGGCTGGAGAGAGAGAGAGAGAGAGAGATCTGGCTGGAGAGAGAGAGAGAGATCTGGCTGAGAGAGAGAGAGATCTGGCTGGAGAGAGAGAGCGAGATCTGGCTGGAGAGAGAGAGAGATCTGGCTGGAGAGAGAGAGCGAGATCTGGCTGGAGAGAGAGAGAGCGAGATCTGGCTGGAGAGAGAGAGCGAGATCTGGCTGGAGAGAGAGAGCGAGATCTGGCTGGAGAGAGAGAGCGAGATCTGGCTGGAGAGAGAGAGCGAGATCTGGCTGGAGAGAGAGAGCGAGATCTGGCTGGAGAGAGAGAGCGAGATCTGGCTGGAGAGAGAGAGCGAGATCTGGCTGGAGAGAGAGAGCGAGAGATCTGGCTGGAGAGAGAGAGAGCGAGATCTGGCTGGAGAGAGAGAGCGAGATCTGGCTGGAGAGAGAGAGCGAGATCTGGCTGGAGAGAGAGAGAGCGAGATCTGGCTGGAGAGAGAGAGAGAGCGAGATCTGGCTGGAGAGAGAGAGAGAGAGATCTGGCTGGAGAGAGAGAGAGAGAGAGAGATCTGGCTGGAGAGAGAGAGAGATCTGGCTGGAGAGAGAGAGAGATCTGGCTGGAGAGAGAGAGAGAGAGATCTGGCTGGAGAGAGAGAGAGAGAGAGAGAGAGAGCTGGCTGGAGAGAGAGAGAGAGAGAGATCTGGCTGGAGAGAGAGAGAGAGAGAGAGATCTGGCTGGGAGAGAGAGAGAGAGATCTGGCTGGAGAGAGAGAGAGAGATCTGGCTGGAGAGAGAGAGAGAGAGAGAGAGATCTGGCTGGAGAGAGAGAGAGAGATCTGGCTGGAGAGAGAGAGAGAGAGATCTGGCTGGAGAGAGAGAGAGAGAGAGAGAGATCTGGCTGGAGAGAGAGAGATCTGGCTGGAGAGAGAGAGAGAGAGCGAGATCTGGCTGGAGAGAGAGAGATCTGGCTGGAGAGAGAGATCTGGCTGGAGAGAGAGAGAGAGAGAGCGAGATCTGGCTGGAGAGAGAGAGCGAGATCTGGCTGGAGAGAGAGAGAGCGAGATCTGGCTGGAGAGAGAGAGCGAGATCTGGCTGGAGAGAGAGAGCGAGATCTGGCTGGAGAGAGAGAGAGAGAGATCTGGCTGGAGAGAGAGAGAGAGAGATCTGGCTGGAGAGAGAGAGAGAGAGAGAGATCTGGCTGAGAGAGAGAGAGAGAGAGAGAGAGAGAGATCTGGCTGGAGAGAGAGAGAGAGAGAGAGAGATCTGGCTGGAGAGAGAGAGAGAGATCTGGCTGA